>JAQZBX010010706.1:0-43896 GCA_029593785.1 Cabassous unicinctus
AAAAAAAAAAAAAAAATCAATGGGGGAGGGGGGATAAATAAATCTTTTTTAAAAAAGGTTTTAAAAGAAGATTCTTTTTCAAATACAGACTTACCATCATTGCATCCCTCAAGCTTGATAAACTAAAATTGTCTTAGGAATTCTGTTACTCTTGAGATCATTTAATTATGACTGCATCGGCCATCTATGTTCATAGAACGTATTTGGCCACTTGCTAATATCCCTTGATTTCTTAATGCTACGTAATCATTCTAAGCTTTTGAGGCTGGGGTGATGGGTTAATCACCTTTAAATATTTGTACGGTAGGACATTCTAGATGAAGTTGTACAAGGTCAGCAAAATGTGAAAGGTCTTTTCTTTAGCAGATATTTGGTATGCTCCAATTATCCAGCTACGAGGTGTTTCTTGAACAGACTGTGGAATTGGCCTCCAGTCCCACGTGGTGTGATAGGACCTACGTGGGTGAGGGGAGGGAAAGCCAAGCATTGTGGCTCATTAAGGCTCTGTGATAGGAAAACTGTCCTGAGGAGGAGCACAGTCATTCCCATCGTGTGCTGTCTCCATCTGTAACGCGGGAACACAGGGCCAGCACTCCTCCTTTACGCTAAGACAAACATGAAATCTTGATTGACTAGCAACATCAGTGAAGGCCTTTAGGGAAAACCAAATGTATTTTTAAGTGTATATGTAATTTTTTTAACACATTTTATTTAAAGATTTTCAGTAGTGCCATGCTCCTCATTCATCTCACCTGAAGCTTTAATTGTGTGAATAGTTTTGGAGATTTGAGTGCAGATGTGAAGGACATAGTCGTGGCAAATTTTCCCAAAGCAATGACTACTAGTATAATTTTTTGAAAGTTAACTAATTTCAGAACTGCTTCAATTAGCTTGTTTTTGATAGTGAGGAATTTAATTAAAACAGAGTACAGATTGTGAAAAGGTTATTTATGAAAAGGCATTTTAAATATGAATTGAAACGCCTAGGGATACCTTTTTAGTTTAGATAAAAAGATGAAAGTTCTACAATTCAATTTTTATATCCATTTTCCTGGAAGCAAGAGTACGAGCGGTATGCAATTTACTTGAAATGACTAACAGGTGTTTCACAAGTTGATCTCTTTCCAAAATTGCTTGAATGATTGACCTATTTTAGAAATTTAAAAGTTTAGAGAATAATTCCAAATTTAAAATTTATGAATATGGAGAGGCTTTTTTCTCCTTAATCTAAAAGAAAATTATAAGGGAGTGGATCAGAACTGTGAAATAACAAAGTCGTCATGTCAAGTAAACTTTGCCTTCATCGTTAGGCTTCCCCATCCAAGCGAGTGGAACAGTCATGGCAGCGTTTGAGTGGCTGCGACTGAAGTTCATATACCCCAGGTGGGCTGGGAGGAGTGGTGCGGATGGTTTGAGGACTGCCAGGTTAGTCCTTTGGTGTAATGGGCTTCCTCCAGGAGCCTGCCGTCTTGGTTTTGTCGTTTATTGATTTCTTCAAGCGTTTGGCGAGCATTCGTAGAGCTCAGTCCCTGTCTTCAGGTATGTCAGACTCTGTGAGCACGCTGTGGCCCTCCCTTTGCATCCTTTCTTAATTCCCTGTATACTTTAGGTGGTCATTCTCTACTCTTGGGATCCATGCGAATGTATCCTATTTAGGTACTTTTCTTAGAGTGCTACAATCACTCCTTTACCTGTCTTGCTGTTTCCCGTTACCTTTAAGTTATGGACAGGACACACCTTGCCTTCTTATCCCAGTGCCCAGCGTGTAGTGGGTGCTAAGTAAAGGTTTTGAATTAAATAAGGGTGCTCCTTTCATTAGGAGATGCCAACTTCTATTATTTCATGAATTTGCCAGAATTATCAGTAATGTCTTCATTTTGCTACTTAACTCATAACTAAAATCATCTCAAAAGTTTTTTGTTTGGTTGATTGTGCCTTGTCTGATAGCTTCCCCTTTTCACATTGGCCACTGGAAGATCATAGCCAATTTAGAAATCCAGCTTTACCTACTGTGAAGGACATGGTGGGTTGCAAATGTGTTTTAACTATTTTCCTGCTGTTTATTCTGCCTTTGGCCCCATTTGATGAGTATTCATTTTATATTCTGTTCTCCTGGGTGTGTTGCTTTCAGGGACGTATGTCTACCTTGTATCCAAGCTACAGAGCACAGCAAACTTCCCAAAAACTACACAGATTTCAGCAACTATTTAGCTCCTCCTTTGTAAAAAAATCAATTTAAAAATATAGATGGTCAAGCAAAAATTACATAAGCCTTACTCTTAAAAAGACGGTGCTATCCCTTCGTATTAATATTTGTGTTGTCCTAAATTAAATCGAGGTCTGATATTTAGTAAATGGGTTTTCAAAGACAGAAACTGATATAACCACCTTAAAACCAGTCATTTGGCTCATACCATCGTACGTAGTGACTTCTATGTCCTTGATTTTTGAGTTGTGTTACATTAGAAATTCAGGAGAGGGGTTTGCGTGGGTAATGGTCAGTAATGCCAGCTCTCCCTCATTCTTTGTACACGTCGGTCATCGTGCTTCAGTATATGCACATAGGTATATATAAGTTCACATTCCTTCAAGGTACTTAGAAGGATTCCCATTATGCAGATAAAGAAATTGATCCTGGAAAGTAAATGAGCCTCCCTAAAATCACTGATGGTAAACTTCAGATGCCCCTCTGTCTCCACGACCTTTCTCTTACCCCTAGTCCATGTTTCTCTACCTCAAGAGTTTTAGTGTGTTCTCTGCAGTCATTAAATCGATTGGTATTGATAACACTGATGTTCCAAGATACTTGTGCTTGATGTTATGTCCGGGCTCATTTAAATATTAAGTAAATAGCAATAAACCCAAAGACGCCTTACTCGATTGACTAGTCCCAGTCTCTTAGAAATCGAAAGTAGGACAGGATTTACACTTTCATGGATTTTAAATGTCATTGAGTAACATGTATTTGATTTAATCTTACAGAGTAATTATTTTTTTGTACATTTTTGAGTTCCACAATATTTTAAAAATAGCTATAAGGTGCCTATTATCATGTCTGCAGAAGGTCCCCAGTTCGAAGTTTGCCCCTTGTAGGACTAGAAGGATGACTTTTTGCTCTTGTTGGTTTTTCTTTTTATTGCTGAGTTGTAAAAGTTCTTTAATGTATTTTGGTACTAGATCCATATCAAATACATGATTTTCAAATATTTTCTTCCGCTCTGTCTTTTCACTTTCTTGATATAGTACTTTCACATAAAAGTTTTGCATTTTAATGAAGTCCAGTTTTTCTGTTTTTTTCCCTCTGGTTGCTTTTGCTTTTGGTGTCATATCTAGGAAACCATTGCTTGATCCCAAATCACAATGACTGAAACCTCATTTTCCTCTTAGAGGTTTATACTTTTAGCTTTTACACTTAAGTGGATGATCCATTTTGAATTAATTTTTGTATACGGTGTAAGGTAGGAGTCTTTGGTCATAGGTGAATATCCAGTTCTAACACTATTCATTGAAAAGGCTGTTCTTTCCCCCATTGAATTGTCTGGGAACCCTTGTCAAAAATCAGCCATAAATGTAAGGGTTGATTTCTGATTTCTCAGTTCTGTTTCACTGATCTGTATGTCTGTTCCACTAACACAGTTTTGATTCCTGTTGTTTTGCCATTTGTTGTTTAATTTTGTTCTTTCTCAAGAGTGTTTTGGTGCTAATATTCTCGCTGTCCTGATTTTGTGATAATCATGGTAGGCTAAACATTCACTATATTAGAAACCACGATGGGTCCCCAGACCTAGTTTTTCTCCCTAGGTCTGGTTTTTGGAATGCTGGTGATAAACTAAGCCTGATTTATTATATGACCATCCTGTATGGGAAATGACTGTAACTCTAGATATCTTTGGTCAACCTTAAGAGATATAGCAGGGGGACACATGTGGCTCAAATGGTTGGGCGTCTGTCTCCCATATGGAGGGACCTGGGTTCGATCCCTGGGACCTCCTGGTAAAAATTTAAGAAAAGAAAAATATAGAAGGTGCACAGGCTGCCAGGCCCTGTGCGTGGGTGAGCACCCCAGGCCCCGTGCATGGGTTTGCCGCCAGGCCCTGCGAGCCGGTAAACCCCAGGCCCCACGCGCTGGTGCACTGTCAGGCCCCGCGAACCACGCAGCAAGATGATGATGTAACAGGAGAGTGACACAAGGGAGAGCCAAGAGGAGACACACCGATAAACCAGGAACTAAGGTGGCACAGGTGGTAGGACACCTCTCTCCCACATCGGAGGTTCCGAGGATCGAATCCCAGTGAAGACAGGAGGAAAAGGATGAGAAGAGAGGGCAGGAAACGGACACAGAGAGCTGCCCAGCGAATGGACACAGAAACAACCAAAAGGGGGTGGGATGGGGTGGTAAAAATGGATAAAAGTAAATAAATAAATGGATAAAAGTAAAAAAAAAAATTATAGGGGAGTAAGATATGGACTATAGTTAGTAGTAATACTTTGATGATTCTCTTTCATAATTTGTTAACAAATGTTTCACAACAATGCAGGGTATTTGTGGTGGGGTGATGTGTGGGAGCCCTGTATGATGTTATACATGTTTGTTTTGTAAGTTTACAATGTTTACTAAACACTTATTGTTTATGTATGTTCATGTATGAATGATATACTTCAATAAATTTTTTTTTTTTTAAGTGTTTCAGCTGTTCTGGGTCTCTTGCATTTATTTACATTTGAATTTGAGGATCAGCTTTTCAGTTTCTGCAAAATAGCCTTGATTTTAACAGAGATTGTTTGAATCTGTAGATTAATTTTAGTTGTATTATCATCTTAATGTTGTCTTCTTGTGCATGAGCATGGGATGTCTTTCCATTTATTTAGGTCGTCTTTAATTTATTTCAAAAATGTTTTGTAGTTTTCACTTGTATTCATTTTCTGTGGCTGCTGTAATAAAATACAACAGTTAGTCACTTTAAATAACACAAATTTATTCTCTAGAGGATATTGCTATAGGGCAGAAGTCCAAAATCAGTTTCAAGGTCTTGGCAGGGCCACATCCCTCTCAGAGCTCTAGGGGATAATTTGCTTCTTTGCCTTTTCAGCTTCTAGAGATGTATTCCTTGGTTCCTGACCACTTCCTCCATCTTCAGAGCCAGCAAGATATCATATTGCTTCAGATGCCTCCTTCTGTGCTCAGCTCTCCATCCAACTCCCTCTCAGAAGGACACTTTTGATTACATGTGGGGCCCACCTACCTGGGTAATCCAGGATAATCTCATCTTGGTGTCCTTAATTTAATCACAAGTGCAAAGTAAATTTTTTCATAAAAGGCAACATTCATAGGTTCCAGGTATTAGAACCGGGATTGATCATCCTAACCTCACCAGCCTTCCAGTCTTGCACCTCTTTTGCTAATGTTTTTTCTTAAGCAAATTATTCTTTTTGGTGCTATTATAAATGAAATTGTTTCCTTAATTTTATTTTCTGGTTCTTCATTGCTAATATATGAAATAATAATTGATTTTTATATATTTTCTTATATCCTGTGTCTTGCTGAATTCATTTATTAGCTCTAATAGACTCTGTGGATTCTTTAGAATTTTTTATATATAGATCATGCCACATGTGTTTCTCCTAGGTCCCCTTTACCAGCTTGAGGGAGTTCTTTCTCGTCTTCTAATTTTGTTGAGTGTTTTTATTATGAAAGGTGTTGGAGTCTGTCAAATGCCTTTTCTACGTGAATGGAGATGATATGTTGTTTTTGGCTGACATTCTGTTAATATAGTATATTTTGTTGATGGGTTTTCATGTGTTGAACCCACCTTATATTCCTGAATAAAACCACTTGATCATGGTGTGTACTTCTTTTTTATAATCTTGTAGATGCGGTTGGCTAGTATTTTCTTGAGAATTTTTGCATTATATTTATATGGGATATTAGTCAGTGTAGCCAGATTTTCTCTAGGTTCTTGGGTAAGCTATGAGAAATGAATTTCGGGAGCAAGCCAGGTTAGTTAGGCCAGTAATTTATTAAAGAATGGTGAGAAGAGAAATGAGAGAAAATGACAGATGACGGGTCCCAGGTAGAGAGGAAGGGGCTGAAGAACGATAAAGAGGGCCGATTTGCAGACTACAGTTCCCCATTATAGATTATACATGCCCAGGTCTCTGCATGTTCATCATGGCAGGGGCGTGAAGGAGGCGAGAGCAGGGCTCAGAAGGCAAGAGAGAGGACCGGTTCGGCCTTTGCGCTTCCTTTTTGAACCATTAATTATTCTCCCCCTTTGCTAATGACAGGGGAGGAGTCCCAGCTGTTCACTGTTTTGATTGATTACCCCACCTATCAATCTCCCTGGAAGGGCCCAACTATAAGGCCCCGGGAGAATATCCCGGGCTTCTCCTGGCTTCCGGGGGAAATCTCGTTCCGAATGGGGGAGTCTCTCAGGTTTTTCCAGCTGCCCTCTTAGGGATACAGATGTCCAGGTGGACTTCTTGCCAGGTTCCAGATCCATCTATTGATTCCCTAACTAGCCTGCTTCATCAGTACTTTTCTTGTCATACCTTTGTCTCATCATGGAATGAGATGGGAAGTGTTCCCTCTTCTTCTGTTTTTAGGAATGATGTGTGAAGAATCGGTGTAAATTCTTCAAATATATGTTAGACTTCACCGATGAAGCTACCTTGCCCTGGACTTCTCTTTGTGGGAAGTTTTTGGTTATTGATTAGATCTCTTTAGTTGTTACAGGATTACTCATGTTTTTTATTTATTATTGACTCAGTTATGGTATGTTGTTCCTTCTAGGAGTTTATCCTTTCCAATTAGATTACCTGAGGTGTTGGCATGCAAATGTTCATAGCATTCCCTTAAAATCCTTTTAATCTCTCTAAGCTTGCCAATAATGTCTCCTTTCTTTCTTGATTTTAGTAATTTGAATCTTCTCACTTTTTTCCTTGGTCATTCTAACTAAAGTTTTTTGTTTGTTTTCGTTGTGTTTTTTTTGTTGGTGGTGGTGGTTTTTGTTTTTATTTTTTTTATTTAGTTTTGTTGATTTTTTTCAAGAACAAACTTGGTCTTGTTAATTTTCTTTGTTTATTAATTTTCTTTTCTCTTCCATTTAATCTTTTTATTTCCCTTTTTCTGCTTGCTTTGAGTTTAATTGGCTCTTCTTTTTCTAGTTTCTTCGTGGATGGTTAGGTAATGAATTTGAGAGCTATCTTCATTTTTAATAGAACATCACTGAATTTCCCTCTAAACCTTCGTGTCTTCCTTGCATGGAACTTAATGGTCAGCCAGAAGAGAGAGCTCAAGGCCATCTCAGGGCCTGCATGTATGTGTGCCTTTCTAGATTTCTGGAAATATGTTAAAGCTTGGCAAAGCCCCTGTGGACATCTCATTCCTGACTTTTCCTTTTAAGCCTTTCGATTATCCTATCCTTTGCAGCCAGTTTTCAAACATCACCTCAGGCAACCGCCATGTTAAACAATTTGCCTCTAAGAGTTTTTGACAGATACCCTCAGGGAAGAGGCTTTTTGCACTGGGCAGGTTAAAGGCAGGTCAAGTAAAGAGGGTTCTCTGGGAATGTGGTCTGGCAGGTGCTCCAGCCCTCTCTTGCCCTCCCTGGAGGCCTCGAGCCTGCTGGTGTTCACCTTGGCTGAGTGCTGTTGGTTTTTAAGGCACCTGCAGAGCTGGCAGGCGCTGGTGGGAAGAGGACAGGTGAAAACACCGTGAAGCTCACTGTTCTTACCAGCATTCAGCTGGGTCTTGTGAATAAATGGTCCTTGAATTTCTCGAAGCATATGATTAATTTCCAGAATTCTGAAAATGTTGATTCTGTAAAGTTTTCCTGTTTTCTCATTGCTTTTGTAGAGAGAATTTTTGGATATTCTTAATCCACTATTTTTCCTGATATAACTCCTGTTCTTAAAATATAATTTAACACATTGTTAAATGCTATCTGAATTAATAGAGATTAACTACAAAACACAGTGTTTTTTCCAGAAATTCCTCTTACATTCTTGTACCTCTCTTCTACTGCAGGACTACGAGGATGGCTATGGTACTGCTTATGATGAACAGAGTTACGATTCCTATGATAATAGCTACAGCACCCCGGCCCAAAGGTAAGATACCCCACTTTCTACAGGTGTAGAAAAAGTACAGGTGTACGCTAAGAAAAAGTAGGATAACTGACTAGTGTACGTGATTCCTCCTAGCTTGTTTTGATTGTGTTTGTTTTCATTGGAGAAGTACTCTCTGTCCCACCAACTAGTATGGATTAGCCCACCCAAATTTACTGAAACTTTAAAGCAATCAGGATTGTGAAATGAAAATTGAAATTTTATTTCTTCTAAAAATTTGACTTTAGTGTTCAGTATATTCTGAGGAATAAACAAGGGAAAATAATTGTGTCTTTAAGCAAAAATTACATCAGAAATGTTATGTGAATATCCTGTGTTGTCAGTACCTGGGTAAGAAAGAGCCTATAGTTTTGTTTCCTAATCATAGAATATTTCAATTTCTTAGCAGTAGTGCTTCTGTTTTCCAGCCATTTCAGATTTCTATTTGTGAATAATGAGGCAGTTCTGATTCATTTTCTAAGACGTTATTTACCCAGAAATAAGTATTACCAGACGCAAAAAATGCAGCTTTATATTTACCACTTCTTGATTACCTTGATGTTTAATGATATATGAAATCAGTGTTTCTTCTGTTCAGAATATTTTCCTAAGTGCCTAGGAGCCTTTTGTTTTATATTTAAAATTCTAGTGGATGACAAAGATAGACATATACAAAACACAAACATTGGCTTTCGAGTGATTGTGAAGCACTAATAAATACGGACACTGTGGTTATTTTGATGAAGCATAATTGCACCTTCAGTGAACTCATGTGGTGCCAGTTAAACTCTAAACAGACAGGCGCTTTCATTTGTTAACTCTGACACTGAGGCTGACAAGGATATAAAAGCAATTTTTATTTTTGCTCATTTCATTTTTTCTTACATTATTTGCAACAGTTAGTCTTCGTAATTTGGTATCAAATGGTCCTTTTTAGTGGAAACCGTGTGCATCGTTTGTGTTCTTTAATGTGGTGGGGGGAGACGCTCTCCTATATTTATTGAGCCCACTGCCTGGCACGTAGCGAGACGAGACTTTACACATAGTATCTCATTTAAGTGTCCCAACAACTTTCTGGAGTATGCGGCTCTGTCCCCATTTGATAGCTGAGGAAAAGGAGCATGGAATGAAGTAAATTGCCAAAAATCTTAGAGTAAGTGGAAAGATGAAATTCTACGCCAGATCTTTTGACTCAAAAAGATTTGTACCCTTGAGATAAACAAGTCCTTCCCTAATTTTGTTTAAGAACAAATTTCTACAGCTATCTTGATTTTCACTCTAAGTTAAGTCTTCCACGTGCGCCCACACTTGCCGAGTGTGGACGTGTTTGCTGCACTGTTTCCATACGTTTCCTAAGGCCTGCAGTCTAGAGCATATGAACGCATCACTCCTCGCAACAGTCCTTGAAGACATCTAGATGCTCATAGAAGAGGAGATGGAATAGCAAGGAGATTGCGGCATGTGCGCCTGGCCACACAGCCCTTAGGTGGTGCCACCCGGGCCGTGTGACCGCCAAGTGCGTGTCCCTGGGCATTTCTAGAGGCTCAGTATACTTTACTGTTAGTTCCATATGCTATCTTGTGCACTAGACTTGCAAATACAAGTGTATTTTATTGCTGGAGCTGTGTGCATGCTTTATGAACAACTTGACAAAGTTATTTAGCCCAGTAGAACAGAGTGATGTTTATAGCTTGATTCATTTTGTGGATAAAGGGGAAGGAATCTAATATGTATTAATTACCTTCTGTGTACCAAACACCATCCTAGTGCTTTCTACATTTGATTTCAGGTGTTTTTCACAGGCACCAATCCACTCCTATGCAGTAAGTATAATTATCTCATCAATCTCTAGTTAACAGATGTGGAAGCCAAGAAAATATTTTTTTAAATATATATTTTATTTATTTTTAAAAGATGCTTAGATTACGTAAAATGTTACATAAAAATTTATAAGGGATTCCCATATGCCCCACTTCCCACACCTCCCACTTTTCCCCATATTAACAACTTCTTTCATTAGTGTGGTACATTCATTGTAATTGATGAACACATATTGGAGCATTGCCACTAAGCATGGATTATAGTTTACATTGTAGTTTACACTCTTTCCCACTCAATTCTGTAGGTTATGGCAGGATATATAATGGCCTGTATCTGTCGTTGTAGTGTCACTGAGGACAATTCCAAGTCCTGAAAATGCCCCCACATTACACCTCTTTTTGCCTCTCCCTGATTTCAGTACTTCCAGTGGCCACTGTCTCCACATCAATGATATAATTTCTTCCATTGCTATAATTCCAATAAGTCTATAGTAGAATACCAGTAAGTCCACTTTAGTCCATATTTTATTCCCCAGTCCTGAGGATTCTGGGATGGTGATGCCTACTCCATCTCTAGTTGAGAGGGGGTTCAGGAAAAGATTTTTTAATAGTACATATGCAATATATGATTATAGTCCAAATAATCTTTTATTTTTTGTTATTTGGTATGAAGAATCCCATTTAAAGCAGTTTGCCCTGCTAAATGCTCTGATCTGTCAAGAGGAGTGATCTCACATGATCCCTGGTAAACCAAGAGAAATCAAGAGGAAGCACACATCTATTTAGCACCTACACCAGTCAGAGATGAAATTTAATCCTTTATTTACATATATCATTTAATCCAACTGACAACAGCAAAAGGTACTGTATCTGTTTTACAAATGAGAAAAAAAAATCCAGAATGTAAGCCCAGACTTAGAAAGCTCATGGTCCTTCCACTCTAAGCTCTGTTGCTATTAATATCATTGATGTGGAGCATTCATTTTCTTTCGTCATTTATTCACCCAGCCTTTATTGAATGTTCATTTTGTGTTTAGCACTGTACTTAATACTGGGGATACAAAGATTATTACGGCCAAGACCCTAACCCTGAAAAGCTCATAAGCTCAAAGGAAATACATATAAATATTTAAATATAACGGAAATTAGCGGTCAGTCTGAGAAATTGGAAGAACTTTCCAATATTCCCATAAGAAGTCAGTGCTCCACTCTGATTGGAAAGCTGGGGGGTGTTTCATGGAGAAAGTGCCTCTAAGCTGTGCTGGGAAGGACGAACAGGAGTCCCTAGGGGTACACACAGGGAGGGCCATGTCACCCAGCAAGAACAGCAAGGCATGCAGGTGTGACAGAGTTTTGTTTGGAAACTGAAGATGATCCTGTAGAGCGAGAGTGTGTGATGCCCAAGAGGGGCGAGAGGAGAGAGAGCTGAAGCGGGAGGACGAGTGGCCATATATTCCCTGCTCAGGGAGGCGAGACTTGATCCTCTGGGCAGCAATGGGGAACCAGCTAAGAGTTACAAGTAAGCGATGATGTGTGTAGACCTGGATCTGGAGAAATTAATTAGACAGCAGTGCAGAGGCTGGCTTGGCAGATGGTAAGAGACTGGTACATTATAGATTAGAAGCTCTTTAAAAGTCAGGGCAGACCCACTAACAGACGTTTACAACCTGCATGACAGCCAGTCCACCATCTTTGAAGAGGTCTTGTCTTACCTGAAGAAGTACAGAGAATTGTGTGAGGGGGCACATTGGCAAGGCCAGAAACCACTGTTTGTTAGGTACTCTGAATATTCTTTTAATCATCATAACCTGTCAGAGCGGTGGTTCAGAGAAATTAAGTAACTTACCTAAAATCATACAGCTTACAAGTGAATGAGCCAAACTTTGAACCCAGTCTGACCATTAGCATGTGTCTTTTCCACTACAGCACTTTCAGGCTTACCCAAGCAGCAACTCTACTGTGAGACAATAAATCCCTGTTGTTAAGCCAACCCCATTTTGTGATGTTTTGTCTTAGCAGTCTGGCAGAAAACTAAGACAGCATATCCGTCCCTTGCCTAAATTTTAGAGAGGTTAAATAGCTAATCCAAACTTACAGGGCTGAGCAGTGGTTCGCATAGACGTTGGCCCCAAAGCATTCTCCTTTGTACTCTGCTCCTTTGCCTTTCAACTCACCTTTTGTCATGGTTTTGATTTCAGTTGCTGGAACTAATTCTTCGTAGTATCTTGATCTATTTACAGCATTCAAAAATCTAATACTCTCTGATACTTTTGAATCCCTTAGGAATTAGTCTTAAGCCTGAACTAGAAGCCTCATCAGACTTTGACGACCTTAATGAAACATGAATTTTGTTTATGCTACATATTATTATTTTAGACTGACTAGTGAAACTAAGAACTTTGTTTTTCCAATTTTACATTAGATCCTTCCGTAAATAACATTCACCACCACTGCTCTCGAGGATCATACCGCCTTAGTATTTTACTAGTAGGTAATAAATGCCATGTGACACTTGATGTTCTGCAATCTAAAATTTCTTGATTTTTATACTTAAGGTTATATGCAATTAATTTCATACTTCAATAATTCCCTCAGTTCAAAATTTGAAAATAAATTCTATGCTCTACTTACAGTTCAGAATTAACAGACTTTTCTACCCTGAACTTTTAGAGTACAAAGCTATTTCTGAAATTGCTCTTTGAGACATCATGCTATGGTAGAAAGCACCCTGAGCAGAAGTTAAAATGACTGTTCAGTACAGCAGCTACTAGCAGGTGTGGCTGTTGAACGCTCAAAACGTGGCGAGTCTAAATTGTGGCGTGCTGGAAGTGTAAAACACACACCAGATTTCAAAGACAGTACAAGAAAAAATGAATATAAAACAAATACATGGTTAAAATTAATTTTGACTGTTTACTTTTTTAAAATGTGGCTACTATCAAGTTTTAAATAAAAAGGGTGGCCCACATTTTATTTCTGTTAGTGCTGAGCTAAAAGGCTCTGCTGTGTCTGTCCCTGGCATTAGCGCATAGAGCGGTGGTCTCCAACTTGGGCGCACATGTCCCCAGGGATGAGGAAGACAAGCTGGAGGCAGGAAGAAAATTCAGAGGTGTCAGCTGATACTTTTTATCTCATCTTCTTAAAATTCTGTTTTGTGTGTCTTCTAAGATCTAGCATAGTAATACTATAGTACACATATTAAAAATAAACATAAAAAGCTTACAAGCTCAAAAATGTTTCTTTTTGATGTAGATGTGTTATCAAGAATGTTTGGAGACCCATGCCATAGTGGCTAAGAGTCTGTCTTGTGTTCATATCCCAAGTTTAGCTGTCACTGGCTGTAAGTTTACTCTCTGAGTTAAAATATGTGACTGTTACCTCCTAGTTTAGAGGGTCGTCCTGAAGGTTAAATGAGACAGGAAGCACAAGATCTCTCTAAACCGGGGTTCTTAACCAGGGGTCCATTTGCCTTTCAAAAAAACATTCTTGTGAAGACCTGTTTGTCCAGGGGTGATATATTTCTTAAATAATACATAGTGTAGTGTGGGCTTAGTAAGGGGTCCATGGTTTTCACCTGACTTGGCAAAGGGGGCTCCGTGGAACCCCTGTAACTGTGCGGAGGGCATTGTTATGTTATCCACTCTGTTTTCTTGGCTGTGAGGCCTTAAGGAGATAACTAGTAAAGGTAGTTAGCACATTGTGGACCCTGAGTAAACCCTCCCTCCCCGCTTCCTTGCAGAGCTTTAAGTTACTTGCACATATTTCACACAGGGACAGCTAAGACATGCAGGTTCTAATAGACCTGGAAGAAATGTGTGAGTGAATGTTTTATAGTGAGGATGAGAAGAGAGAGGGGAAACTTTGCCAAGGGCATCTATTTATGTGAACGATCAGCATCGATATTTACCATAAATTGGAAGTTAGTAAGGTGAGTGGTGATAGCCCACCTGAAATCAAAATAGATGATGAGCAGCTGGTGGTATGGCTGCCCATTGGGTATTTATTATCCACTGTATGGAAGGGTTCTTTTCAGTAATGATTTTTAAACTTCATAATCTATAAACATTTTACAACACTCATTTTCTTGCAGAAACACCAGTTTCTCCTGGAAGGTTTTACAAGTTGGGGATTTTTTCTCACAATTTTCGAATACCTTGTATTAAAATTCCAGTACAAGTGAGAATCCCTACAGAGAGATAGAAGATTCAGTATAGTTCATCTGCATTTCTCCATTGATTTTTATAATGACCTCTATAAAGCTAATATTAACATGTAAAAGAAAAAATTGTTTATCTAACTTCACATATTTAATGAGTAACAAGCTGTCAATGTAATTAACTGTGAAGGGACACATAACTATTCTTTACAGTATTGGAATTGTTATAATATATATTGGCTCAAAAATAGTTACTGATTGCTTCCTTATGGATACATAGCCTCTGAATAGCTCTAGTGCATAGAAAAGCTGCCCTTGCCCTGACATGACTTGAGCTTTCATAGATGTCATAGTTCTCATTCCCAGAAACCCTTGGTAAAGGAATCCATTTCATTCTAAACTAAATGGAATTAACTTACATTTGTTATCTTATTTAGAATCCTAATAACAACTGTGATATTTTAGTTTGTGTTTCTGAATAATTGTAAATTTTCCAGAGAAATATTTGGTTCCTGTAATGATCATAAGGTAATTAAAACAAAAAGGGCCTCCAAAAAGTACTAATAACCCCCTGAGATATGTGAGTGATTTTGTAGTAAAATATTTAGTTTCTGGATGAGTTTAATACTGATAAGCTGCTAATATCCCATAGCACTTTGTAGTTTACGCTCAAATACATATCCCATTTCATCCTCCAAAATCTGTGGTTTGTCTGAAAACACTTTACTGAAAAAGAAATTAGTAACAACAACTGCCATTTTGGAGAACTTCTTCAGTCTAGCACTTAGCTATCTATGTACTTTATATATATTATCTACAATTTCCATAATGACCCTACAAGATAGGTTTTCCATATGAGGAGGCTGAGGCTAGAGATATTTATCATCTTTCCCAAGAACACACAGCTGAGACGTGCTTGAGCGTAGGTTTTGTCTGAATCTAGAAACTGTTACACAGCTAAATAAATTTTTAAAAACTATAAAATCATTGACTTGTTTTGTGACAGAACAGCTCTTCAGCCCCTTTATCCAAATAGGCTGGGTAACAGAAGCTTTTAGAAGTTAGGACCACTCTAAGGAAAGCATTGGGACTGAAGTTAATGTTGCCATGTGCCCTGCTCTCTAGTTTGTTGCTTTTGTTAGCAGCCTGTCCACATGTCCAGTAATGTCTTCTCAAAGGAGGTCTGAAGGCAACTTGGAATTCTCGCTTGGAAACTATGGCCTGTTGTTTAACGAAGATGTAACTACTTAAACATTAGTAAAACTGTCTTCTGTGAAACTTTGCTTTGTTATATCAGGGCTCACTGTTTTGGACTTTTAAAAGTAGTAATGATTTGGCCTGGATTGAGAAATTCATTCACCGTGCCCTGAAAAATTTTTATCAAGTACATTTTTACCGAGCCTGGTCCTTTGCTTTTCAACTACTTGCTGTCCAGCTACTGAAGGAACTTCTTAGCACAAACTGAGCATTCTCAGCTATCAGCGTACAGATACTTCTCTGTTGACCTTAGTTCTGTATCAGTATTGACAAAAACAACAGCAGCAGCAAAACAGAAGACCAACCCAAATTACACTGTATACCTGTAAATACCTCAATTCTCAGTCAGAGACCCTGTGATAAGGAAAAAAACAAACCAAAAAAAAACATAAAAGGAGGGAGGGGCACGGTGTATAAATGAAGCTGCCACCCTGTCGCAAGAAAAGGAATGGACTAGCCCAAGCGTTCATATGTGTAAGCATTTCTATTACTAATAATGAGCATTTATCGACCATCTACTACAGTGTGCCAGTCACATTAATGTGTGTCTGTCTGTATGAAGCCTCTGATCTTAATTTTAATCTTAAAATGTGGATATTATCCCCATTTTGTTTTTGAGAAAACTGCATCTCAGAGTGAGGTTAAATAAGTGGCCCAAGTCAAACACTTGATGACACTTCTGATATTAAAGGCAGTTTTCTTTCCATTATATGAGTGTTTTTCTAAGAATCTGAAAAGTTGTGTAGCTTCATCAGGAAATTCCAATTGTTGTGCATATTTCATTAAGTTAGCAAACTATGTAGGAATCAAGTATCTTTTATGTACTGTATTAGTCAGCCAAAGGGGTACTGATGCAAAATACCAGAAATCTGTTGGCTTTTATAAAGGGTGTTTATTTGGGGTAGAAGCTTACAGTTACCAGGCCATAAAGCATAAGTTACTTCCCTCACCAAAGACTGTTGCCACGTGTTGGAGCAAGATGGCTGCCAACGTCTGCAAGGGTTCAGGCTCCCTCTTCTTCTTAAGGCTCCATGGTTCTGGCTTTTTCCAATATCAGCTGTAGGTTGGGATAAGTCTTGTCTCTCTCCCGGGGCTCGTTTCTCTCCTGGCTCAGCTGCTCTGCTCGCTCTACAAGGCCAGCTGTAAACTATCAGGCAAACAGCTTGTGTCTCTTCCTGGTGCCTCTGCCATGTCTAATGGAGCTTTCTCTCTTTCCTCACATATCTGCTTCTCTGTGTGTTTACTTCCCAGGGCTCCAGCATTAAAACTCCAACTAACTTCTCTGCCGTACAGTTTTCTCTGTGAGTCCCTGCCCACCAAGAGGGCGGGGACTCAACATTCTACTGACATGACCCAGTCAAAGTCTTACTCATAATTTAATCAAGTAAAAGTGAAACCTCTGAATTCAATACAGTCTAATATGCCCAGAGGAACAGACCAGTTTACAAACATAATCCAATATCTATTTTTGGAATTCATAAACAATATCAAACTGCTATATGTGCTCAGCAAGAATTACTCTGTGAGGTGTTCTCTCACCTATTGTTTCATTTTATTCTCCCAAGAACCCCCATAAGGTTCAGTCCTTAATTTTATAAGTAAGAACACTGATTCTGAGAGGGCTGAGCAACTTGATTTAGCTGATAAATGGTATCCAGACCTCATACTCAGTGTTCTTTAAGAGCAACGCCATGTTCTCTTACTTAACTTGAAAGCAACTAGTAAGGAAAAAACATTTCCCTCTAAAGAAGAGAATAACCAAACTCCTGTCCTCAACATGTGGAATCTTCATGCATGATATCCACAAATGTATGGAAACACGGTAGCAGGGCAAAGGTGTGCCACTGGTAATAAATCAGCTGCCACCGTCAGCTCACTCGTTAATGTTCTCGAGAATACATGAGATTTATCACTGAGGAGTTGTAGAATGATGGTAGTGTGTGGAAACAGAGTCCACCAGGGAGATGTACTACATCATTTGGATTTAGCACTGCCATCTGCCTAATAGCACTGAGAAGACCACAGCAGCACTTAAGCTCAGCCATTCGTGGCGGTGACAGATGCTGCGGAGTGAACATACCAGCGAAAGAGGTCCGTTACTAAAATGTAGATTATGTGATGGGGGTTCTAAAAGGTGGATATATTGATTATCAAACCCCCAATTTTAAATCTTCACTGTGTAATTTTAAGGTCTGTAAGATAAAAATCTACTCAGTGAATCTCCTCGTGTTTTCTTTTTGCTTAAAATGTAATTTTATTAATTTTTAAATGAATTTTCCTAACAAACCTTCCTCATGTAGTCTCTTTTGAGTGGAAGTATATGATACAACTTTTGTATAATTCCTGACTTTTAAAATTAGGTGGCATGACTTGGTAAAAGGCTGGTGGGCTATCAAACCATGCAAACCCGGGTTTGAATCCCAGCTCTGTCACTTTCCTTCACTGTATGATTTTTGGCCATGTTACTTAACTTTTTTGAGGCTCTTTTCTCATTTATAAAGTGATGGTAATATTTGACTTTGTAAGGTTGTGATTAAATGAGATAGCAGGTGTAATGTACATAGTGGATGTTTATTTAATAAATGAAATCTGCTATAGTAGGACACTGTGTGCCACACACTGTTCTCAGCAGTCTACAGTCTTATAAAAGTAGATATTGTTATTATCCCATTTTATAGATGAGGGAATTGAAGCACAGAGAAGTTAAGGGACTGCCCCAGGGTCCATAGAGAGTTAGTGCTGAAGCTGGTTTGAACACAGGCTGTTAAAGCACGCTGTTAGCTACCTCTCTGTGTAATGGTTAACTTGAGCTTGGTTAATGCATCAAGAAATTGTTACAGCTTTTTCTAAGGAAGGTTCCAATTAATAAAATCCCAACAAGTAAGCAAATCCGATTAAAGTCTCACATGCGTTTTTGATGCTCCATCTTGAAATAGAAAGTTGTTGAAGGACTTGCTTAATTTACATTGTTTAGAGTCCTAAAATGTTTTGGAAGTATAGACTTGAGGTGAAAGTTTGAGGTTACTTGTTGAAGGGTAATTCATAATAGAGAATGTCAGTGCTTGAATTTCTCAGAATCTATCTACCTCATTTATTGGACTAATAGCTTTATAAACTAAAATAATTCAGACAGAGCGTGAGTTGTATTTTGCCCTCTATTTGTCATCATGAAAGTATATGTTCCTTTTGGAAAGTAATTTACAAGTGTGCATCAAGAGCCTATAAAATATTTGTACCCCTTGGCCTACTATTTACACAATAAGTGCCTGAACCTACAATACAACAATGAGTGTTTGACAGTATAAATATATGTAAGAGGCCTTTGAAAAGAATGAAAACAGATTTTGGGGGCAGAGTTCAGGGAAAGAGAATTGTAGATGGTGACTCAATAGTTTCTCACTTAACCTTTTGGGTAGATTGTGATACAATTAATGAGATTTGGGGAACATTAATATGTCCAGTTTGAGACATGTTTAATTTGTGGTGTCCACAGAATTGTAATGATTAAATGAAATAATTGAAGCAGAAGTATATTACATACTGATGCCACATACAAATCACACTTAGGCTCGATCAACCTTATGTAGCTGATCATTTTGTATACAACATATTACCAACTTATTTTGGAGTGTGCTACATGTTTAAAAGGAATAATTATTTTAATGTTTTTCTGTTGCTCATTTCTTATTCTGATGCTTTTGTTTGATGTTCTGAAAAGGACCCAAAAATAGGCATTTATATACAAAAGTAGGGAATTATCAAACCTTCCCATGATTTCCCTAAATATGTCATTTATAAGTATTGCTATACCATTTCAAGAAGATTTTATGTTGTTTAGAAATTATAAAATGGAAGTTTTTATCTGATGTGACTGTAACTTCTATGAACTGATTAGTAAAAAGTTTTGACTCTCATCTTACATTGCTAAATTTTAGAGAGAGTACATATAAAACCACATGTAAAAAAAAATGCAATTTATGTATATAACCTGATAAGGCATTTTACAGATGGAAAAAAAAAACTCTATAAACTTGGCCAAATAATATAGATAAAACAGTGCCTCAATTAAGGCAGAATCAGGACTTGGTTAATGAGAGTGAAGGATATTTTACATGTTTGGAGCTAGACTGCCTGGATTTGAATCATAGCTCTGCCATTTACTAGTAGTGTCCACTTTAAGACCCTCATCTGTAAAATGGGGATGATAATAATAGATAATAATAATAACTACCTCATAGGGTTATCATGAAAAGTAGATGAGTTAATCTGTGGAGAGCGCTTTGAAATGTGCCCGACACATTGTAAATGCTATCATTAGGTATTATTAAAGTTTTTAATAATCCCTTATCAAATATTCTCGGAACTAAGGGTCTAAAATTGAAAAATCTTGAAAGTTGGAAAGACAGTGTACTGTATATACCATTTTATTATTCAAGCCTGGTGGAGTCTGTTAGTGCTTCTCCAGGATGGTGATTGTCACTCAGATTACTTTACGATCAAGAGAAATTTGATTATGGAAGGATGAAAAGCATGTGTGACAATTTGAAAGGGGAGGGGGGATTTCTGGAGGAGGGGGGCATGGTGTACAGCCTTGGCAGCTTTGTAATCCTTCCAGGTATGACAATATTGCTAGCACTAGCAGTTAATCCTTAAATAGCATGGATTCAAGGACTGATCCAGGGCCATTCCTTCAAATAGAAGAAGCCTTCACTTAGCAAGACCTTTCTTGATCTGGCCCTGATTCTTAGATCTTCAGCCTCACCTCAAGCCACCCAACTCATGCAGTCTAACTTTATGCTGAATCGTTCAGTTTTGGTTCAATTATCGTTTGCTCAGTTACATGTTTAATGGATCCCAAAGCCTAAATTGTGAAAGTACATTTAATGGCATCAAATTCTTCATAGCTCCTTCAGTTATTTTCTCTACATATACTTTTTAACGGGCATTTTGGATATTTGGCATATTTCTATAAAAATTACATGCAGTTTTTTTAGACTTTTCCAAAATGGTGTAAGCAGGACAGTTTGCTTTTCTTTACATTTCAGTCCTTCTCAAATTGCTTGCAGCAGAGCTACAGTTCCTTGAGTCAGTTTATCTTGTCCAACAAGCAAGCCCTCCCTGATCCTCTCTCTTCTCCTTGTACCTCCCTTCTTCAATGTTCTAATAGGTACCAAGCCCACCCTCCATGTTTTCAAAACACATTGTGTTTACCTCCATCCTCCAAAAGCATCTGCTACACTAATGAGAACCTTTCTTCTTTTATACAGAAAGCACCCCAATGGCAGGGACCCTTTCATTTAAAGTGTTTTTACTGGAAACACGCTAAGAAATCTGGTACCTTAACTGTCTAATGTAAAAATGGATGTAGTCCCAACATGAGTCACCTAGGCAACCATTAAAAAAAAAAAGGGCCCAAACAACCCCCTGCTTGTTTATTCACTTATTTATGTATTGTTTTCTAATCTGATCATGGTGTAGCCTAGCTGTCTGTGTGGTTAGCCTTCACAGGCAGCCACAGCTGAGAAGCAATCTCTTTGACTAGTAAGTATTATGTAAATGAGGTAACATATAAAGTTCTTCTCACAATGCCTAGCAGATGGTGGCTTAGTAAATGGTTATTTTCCCAAAGAAATAAATTATCAATATGTCTTAAAAGTGTCACTCATTCATGCATTCAGCCAACAACTGCTGAGTATCTTCTGTGTGCCAAGCACTATCATGGGTACTTTAGAAGTATCAGTGAACAAAAAACAATAAAGATCCTTGCTCTCATGAAGCTTAAGTTTTAGTGGTGGCAGTTTTAAATATGGTAGTCAGGATCAGCCTCATTGAGAAGATGATTTAAGACTTGAGAGGTGAGAAAGTTTGCCCAAGGAGGGGAGATATCTATGGGAGGAGGAATGTGTGCAAAAAGCCCTCTGATGGGGGCTGTATTTGTTATATTCTTTCATTTGAATTCATACTTTCAAATTCTCCTGAATAGAAAAATGTGTAATCTCCCTGTGGGATAATATATTTTTTAACAAGTTGGAATAAAATCTGTTAACTTTTCCAGAATATGTTGTAATAACTCTTTTTTATTTTAATCTAAAATTAATGCCAGTGTGATTCAAAGCGTTTGCAAACTTAAAACTATGGCGTGACAAGAGAAGACTGTCATCTGTACTTGTTGATACCGTGGTTAGTAGACAGCTGTGCCAGGCAGAAAATATGGCCCATAATCCTAATCTGTGGAACCTGTGGATATGGTGCCTTTCATGGCAGCAGAGACTTGACAGATGTGATTAAATTAAGGACGTCTAGGTGGGGCAGTTACCCTGGATTGTCCAGGTGGGCCCAGTGTAATCACAGGAACTTAAAAATGAAAGGAGGCGGCAGAAGATTCAGATGAGAATATGAAGAAAGGCACAGAGAGTTGCATCATTGCTGACTGAAAAGATGTAGGGGGCCACAAGCCAAGTGACCTTCAGGAGCTGGAAAGGGCAAGGAAATGGGTTCCGCCTGGCACCTTTAGAAAGGGCACAGCCCTGCTGGCACCTGGACTTAAACTCCATGAGCCCTGTATTGGACTTTTGTCCAACAGAACTCTCAGATAATAAATAAATTTCTGTTAGGTAAGCCACAAAGTTTGTGGTAATTTGTTACAGTAGGAATAGAACACGTAATTCCACAGCTAATAGCCTGGTAAAAGAAGAGATGTGTTCTTTTCAAATATAAATCTTATTTACCCCAATCTCTTCTGTCTTTTTCATGTAATTCATAGCATTGACTAAAAAAACTTTGAAATCAGAAAATATGACCCATAATCAGGAGAGGAAATAGTTAATAGAACCAGACAAAGAGATGGCCCAGATATCAGAGTTGTCAGACAAGGTCTTAAAAATAACTAAAATTGCTAAAGGCTGTAATATACCAAGAATGGGTTGGCTTTTACAGTGGAGATTTATTTACTTATAAGTTTAGTGTTCCAAGGTTGAGAAAAATTCCAACTCAAGGCATCAGGTGAAACTCTCTCCCAGAGGTCAGCTGCTGGTGATCCTGGACTCCTGCCACGTGGCAGAGCATAGCGGCATCTCTGCAGGTCCCTGCCTTCTCCATTGCAATGAGCCTCATTGCCTTCAGCTTCTGGCTGCTCTGTCTGTGGCTTCCCCTCTCAGCTTTTTGGGGGCCTCTTTCCATGCCTCTGTGCTGTGCTGATTCAGCCTCTGGCCTCTGGGACCCTCTCTTAGCTTCTAGGTTCCTCTCTGTCTCTACAACTTTTTTTCTGTCTGTGTCTTTTTAATCCTCCGGGTATAAAGGACTCCAATAAGAGAATTAAGAACCATCCTGGGTCATGCAATCTGATCAAAGGCCCTTAACTGAAGGAATTTAATCAAAATTTCTTACCTACAATAGGTTTACAAGAACAGGAATGGGTTTGCTTTAAGAACAGGATTTTCTGGGGTCCATAAAAGCTTCAAACTGCCACACCCTGATAAATATGTTAGAGAATATTGTGCAGAAGGTGGACAAAATGAGTGAACCTCAGCTGAGTGATGGAAATTCTAAAATAAAAAGTGAAAAGAGCAAAGTGGAAATGCTAGAAATGAAAAATTACAATGTAAGAGATGAATAATTATTTTAATTGACTTATCAACAGACTGTGCACAGCAGAGAAAATAAAAAGAGAATTTGAAGATGAGTAATAGATATCCAGACACACAAAGAGAAAAAGGGCATTCAAAGAGACAAAGGAACATTGCATCTGAGATCTGCAAGACAATATAAGATAATCTAACATGTGCTATTGGAGTTATTGGAGTCCCAGGATAAAAAGAGAGGATGAATAGCATGGACTCAATTTTTGGCTAATGGATGAGCTTTTCCAAAATTAAGGAAAAAAAACATCATCTCACGGATCCCTGAAGCTCAGAGAACCCTAAGCAGGATGAATATTAAGAAAAACACACCTAGGTACAACATGAACAAACTGCTGAAAGCCAAAGGTAAAGAAGAAAATCTTAAGAGCAGCCAAAAGAAAAAGACAGACAGACAGAGGAAGAACAGTAAGAATTTTGACTGACTTCTTATCAGAAACAGCGGAGGCTAGGTGGAAGTGGAACTGTACCTTTAAAGTGCTGAAACAAACACAATGTACAATTTTATATAATGAAAATATCCATCAAAAAGGAATGTGGGGGGAAAAAAGATGTTAGACTCAAAAAGAAAATAAGTTACAAGAGTTTGTATCCAGCAAACCTGTACTACAAGAAATGGTAAAATATTTAGGCTGAAGGGAAAAGGTTACCAGATAGAAAACTTATTCTCTAAGCAGAAAAGAAGAATACCTGAAAAAGTAATGTCGAAAATATAAAGGAAAGATTCACATTGTAATGCCCAGAGGAATACCCCCAAAATAATAAATGTATAATTAAAAAATCAAGGGAACAGATAAAAATATAATAATAAAAAGTACTCAAGTACTCAGAGCAGGAGAATCAGAAAACAGAGCAGTTGGGAATATTAGAAATCAAATACCAAGGCAGTTTATTTGATTGCAAATATATCAGTAATTAAGTATAAATAGACTAAAAGCCTAAATTAAAAAGCAGAGGCTGTCAGATTGGATAAACAAAGAAGCAACTAGATATTGTTTAGAAGAATTATGCTTAAAATATAAATATATAAACATATTGAAAATAAAGGGATGGGAAAAGATATCCCATGTAAATCGTATGCATAAAAAACTGGTGTGACAATAGCAATTTAAGACCCAAAAGACCTCAAGACTGAGTATTAGTTTAGAGAGCAAGTTGACATTTCATAATGATGAAGGGGGCAGTTCATCAAGAAGACATAAGCAGTGTTAATGTGCATACACCTAATAACAAAGCATAAGAATGAATGAATAAAAAATGGAGGGGCAAAAAGGAATATAAACAAAATCATGATCATAGTTGGAATCTCTAAAACCTCCCTCTCTCAGTAACGGATAGAAGAGGTAGACAGAAATAAGAAGCATATAAAAGATTTGGGGAAAAAAAAGGTGCACATAATTAACAACTAGGAAGATAATCGTTTAGAGACACTATGAACAAAAGTATCACAAAACATAAATGCTTAGAGATATTTTAACAACTTTATTGGGTTGTGTTTTACCTGCCATAAAATACTGCTTTTAAATTTAAAATTTGACCACTTTTAGTAAATATACAGTGTTGTCCAGCTGTCACAATAATCTAGTGTCTTAGTTTGCTTGAACTGCTATCGCAAATACCACAAAATGGGTTGGCTGAACAACAGGAATTTGTCACACAGTTTCAGAAGCTAGAAGTCCAAAATCAAGATGTCAGCAAGGTTTGCTTTCTCCCTGAAATGTGTAGTGTGCTGGGCCTGGCTGCCAGCCATCCTTGGTGTTCCGTGGCTTGAATCTCTGCTTCCCAAACATGGCAGTATTGTCTCCTTTTTTGCTTCTGGAACTTCCAGGTTCCCCCTGTAGCCTTCTCTTTATAAGGACTCCAGGAATCCAGATTGAGGCCCACCCTGCTTCCGTTGGCCACATCTTAACTAAAAGTAACATCTTCAAAAGGTCCTACTTAGAGTGGGTTTGTACCCACAGGAGTGCAGAGTAAGATTAAGAACTTGGGTTTGTTGGGGTACATAGTTCAACCTACCCACAGCCAGTTTGGGAACGTTTTCATTACCCCAATTAGAGCCTTCATACCATTTACAATTAATCTGTTTTCCTAGCCTACCACTAATCTACTTTTTTCCCTATATATTTGCCTTTTCTGGACATTTTATATAAATGGAATCATACAGTATGTAATCTTTTGTATCAGGTTTCTTTCACTGAGCATAACTTTTTGAGGTCTATCCACGCTGTCATGTGATCAGTTGTTCATTCTTTTCATTGCTGAATTGGGTTGCATTGTGTGGATATAAAATATTTTGTTTATCTTTTGTACCAGATGATTGATATTCAGGTTGTTTGTGGGTTTTGGCTATTGTGAATAATGCTGCTGTGAACATCCATGTACAAGTCTTTGGATGGACACCTGTTGTCATTTCCTTTGGGATGATACCTAGGAATAGAATTGCTGAGTCAAATAGTAAATTTATGTTTAACTTTTTAACAAGCTGACAATTTGTTTTACAAAGAAGCTGTACTATTTTATATTCCCACTTGAAATACATATGAGAGTTCTTGGGGATGATTTCAATAACAAAAATTTATATATTTGATATGCAAATTGATGCAAATTAGAGTGCCACCAAATTCCCCAGAAACACTGAAAACCATTTGCTAACCTAACATTGTCTCACAAGGATGCTGCCAATCCCATAAAAAGTCCCATGAGGCTTCCTTCTAGACTCAGTTACTCCACATACATATATATTGCAGATCACAATCAGTAGTTTCTTAAAGAAAATAGATACATCTTTGAAGTTCAGATATTCAAAAACTTCATCCCTAAAGATATCTCAGCATAACAGATAGAAGGATTGGCTGCAGAAACAAATTCAAGATGAACAAATGATCCAATGAAATACCATAAACTGGCTCATAAAATGTTGACAGACCATTTTGAATGCTGTTGGAGGAGCCCGGGAATCCCATACCAAACGGTGGCATGCTTGGCACACAGCGTAGCTGGACTTGGGTATTCCTAGGTAGAAGCACAAAGGCACAGGCTAATGAGCCCGCCTTCATCCTCTCTCACCCCAAGTAGGTATGTAGGTGTTTATTTTTTTATTAAATCTTAGCAGCCTTCACAGCCTCCTCTCCACTTGGGGGCTGGTCCCTGACCCTTTCCTCCCTCTCAGGACTTTCCCTCACCCAGTCTGGGGTGACTGTCCTTGGACATCTGCCCATTATAGTAACTTGATTTCACATTCAGATGAATTTTCAAATTCTGATATAGGTAGCTTCAAATACTTCATGCAAAGAATTCTCAATAAAATGTCTTGGACTGTATAGCAATGATATTTTAATTTTTTTAATTATCAGAAAGGTAAGTTATGAAAAAACAGATCTGATTTCATGTATTTCTTTCTGGGAAATCTTAGTTCTAACTGTTAGGTGGTGTTCCTGAGAAATTCGTTCATAGTTGAAATTAAGTAGAAGCTCTACTAGAACTACTGAAGCTTGACTTAAACTGCAGGTGTGAATTTGAATCCCTGATCTGCTGTTTACTGTGTGACCTTGAGCAAACTACACATTAAACCTTATGAAACCTTATGCTTAATTAGTAGAGTAGACAAAATAGTACTTACCTTCCTGAAAGTTAAGTAAAATTGTGAAATTGTAGAGTACTGTGCATATGTAAGGAAAGTATTAGTTACTGTTGGTATTTTGGGGTAGCTTATGTCACTAAGGTACGTTCTTCACTCTGTGAATGAATGTTTGCTGAGCAGAAATATATTAAATAACAAAAATAAGCCCTCCGGCGGAAATAACACTGATTTAAAGAGAACCTCTACTTTAATAACTTTGATTGAGTAACTAGGTGCATGCAACACGTTACCTCATTTGAGCCTTACAATAATCTTTTTTCCGCCTTTGGCTTTTATTTTATTTTATTTTATTTTTTTAAAGAAGCTTTAGATTACATAACATCTTTTAAAAGAGGTATTTTTTAAAACCACCTTACGTGTGAGAAAATTGAATTAACATTGAATTAACTTTGCCCAGGCTCATACACAGGGTCAGGGCTGGAACCTGGATTCTGACATGCTTGTTTCCAAAGCCTTGGAGGGAACAAGCTAAAAATGCAGACATGAGTACATGAGGCAAGCGGTTGGCATTGCATAGCCATCGTCAGTATTAAATCAGTATTTGTTGCTATGGCACATACAGATAGAGTATCACTGAGGCACCTTTGAATGGGTGTGCTTGGGGGCTGGGGGGGTGGACAGCTGAGTGAAAGGCAAAAGAGACTCTGGAAATAGTTCATTCCATGTGAAAACCTTGTAAACAAAACATTGTTTTCCTTTTACTCTCTCTAATTGTTCTTGGAATCTAACAAAAGTTCATAATTTAAAAAAAAAAAAAAATAGAAACACCCACAATTTTTTAAGCAACTTTTCTATAGGAAGGAGTAGTATGGCAGGGACTATTTTCTGCTAAAATAAGAAAGCACAGTTAGATACCTCTGCAATCAGAAAAATATAGGATACCCAGCAGCCCTTCTTTCAGGATGCAGTACTCTGTGTTTTAGAACGAGTTAAGTTCCAGATTAACCGTAAATGCAAACAAATGAGAGGTTTATTTTTCTCTCGTGTAAGAAGTCTGGATGTCCACAGCTCCAGCTAATGTGACAGCAGTATAGACACTAAGGACCCAGGCTCCTTCTCTCCTTCTCTTTCACCAATCTTAACCCTGGCCTTCATCCCAAACTCCTCTCAGGCTCACGAAGGCCACCGTGGCTCCAGCCACCAAGCTAGGGTTCAGTCAGGAAGGAGGAGGAAGACTAGAAGGCCAGGCCCCCTTGCTGAGTCAGCCTTCTGTTAGGAACTTTGCTGGACACTCCACTCAGTGAGTTTTTCTTCTGTCATTGCCTGCCTCATCTGCAAAGGTGGCTGAGAAATGGCATTTTTTAATTAATGCGTTGTCACCTGCTCCCCACCTGCAGTCTTATAAGGATCTGTTGGTAAGAAAGAAGGGAAGGGAAGATAGCAAATGCCTGCTGGTTCTTCCTTTTTAACAGATAAACAGCTTTCCTTTTTTCTTTTAGATTTTTTTCCTTTTACTGAGGTATGATGTACATGCATAAATTAACGCCTGTCTGAAGTGAATGTTTACATCTCCATACACACATGTAACCAAGACAGACTATTTCCAGCATCCCAGAAGGTTCTCTGCTTTTTCCTTTTAGACTTTACTACTGGATACCCTTCTAGTCATCTGCTTTTGACTCCCTGAATTCCATGGCCTTTTTAAAAGTACCCATACTTTCCCTCTGTCATTCTGAGAATGTTTTGGTTGATATTTAAATTATACAGTAATGAAAAGCAGGTAGAGTGGAAATAATCTGGATTTGGAAGTCAGAGTAACTGGACTTACATCCTGGCGGCAGCTTTATCTTTGGCTCTTCTCTTAGGTATCAAATTACACTTTTCTTCTTCCTGGAAGTCCTCCCATGTTCCCCAAGACTGGTTTGAGCACCATCCTCCGAGTCCTCCTGGCCCCTGTGCTTTTCGGTGTGGTGGCACTCCGTTTGCCTGTTTACACTTGTCAGACTTGCACGCTAGAATGAAAGCGTTTTGTCGCAAAGACCAAATCTTGTTCACTACTGCCTTCCCAATGAATGCACATAGTAAGTGCCATTCCTGTAGGCAATATGTTATCTGAACCTCATAAACTCCTGCTAAGATCATCTCTCGTAAGGGATCATATAAGAGGTGAGAGTGTCTCTCTCCTTAATGGAAAAGTGTTGCTGTTTAGCCTAAATCTGTAAAATAGAGATAATTTATACAGAGTCCCTAGCACAATACGTGGCCTATGATAGGCATAAGGTGGTGTTTTTTATTAGTGTTATTACATACTGAATCTTTGCTTGCACATCTGTGTCTCCCATATGCCCATGATCTCATCTTTACACCCCCAGCACCTAGTGCCTAGTGTTGTGTCTTGGCTTGCCAAGAGCTTCCAGGGCTCACACTCTCCCATGGGCTCCTCTGTAGACAGACATGAGTCTATCTTCCTGAATCTTCTTACACAGAAGGTGGCCCTCTCCAGCTCTGTGGAGAGCAGAACAAGTGAAGACGGATTCTTGGGATCTCATAAGATACAAAGGTTCTACGTAATACAGGAACTTTCTGGCAGGCCTGTTGGAGTGTGTTACTGAGACAAGTTATTCAGACTTCATCCCTGGAAGTCTTTGAAAGTAGAAAGAAAATCATTTCTCCCAGGTGATTAAGACTTTAGCCTGGAGGCTGGGCCATGTGACCTCTCAAGGTCGATTTCTTCCCTTTGCTTCAAAGTACCACTGAGCTCCTGCACTTTACAGTGGAGGTAAAATTCAGAAGTTGAGGGGAAGAAGAAGATCAGCTATAAAAGACAAAAGGCATGTGTCTCATTCTCTGGCAAAACTGTATTAGCATTTAAAAGATTTTTATTTGAAAAGTGATTGTTACTGATCTTAAATGAGGCTTTGCAAACTTAATTACAGTAACAGGGCGAAGAAAGATAGTCCCCATTTATTTTGTATGGATTAAATGGCAGGCCAGTGGAAGTGCTTTGTGTCTGTCTTGCTCATTCATTGTCACCCTGTCATATAAGACACCAGCTGCAGTAATCACTTCCTGAGCACTAACTCTAAGCCAGGCACTTCATTCATTCCTTCTTTCAGTGTTTTTCTTGAGCACCTTTTATATCTCAGACACTAGGAGAAACTGGAGCTGAAAAAGAGTCAGCTGCTTGCCCAAGATTACACTGCTTCTAAATGGAAGAGCAGGACTGAAAGCTGAGTCAACCTTTAATGCAAGTTCTGGGCTTCTGACCATTGTACTATACTGTGTCTCCATAATCATAATTGACTTTGTTCATAGAACACTTTCACATCCATGTCTTAGCTTCATCCTCCAATAGCCAAGAGAAATGGGTGGAATGTGAAATGAGAGGCACCAGCTTAGGATGCCAGGTAAGACTGGACTTACTGAAGTGGGCTCCTGGGGCTGCTCTTGGCTTTCTCTCTGCCCCAACAATTAATACCTGAATTTGTGCACAAGAGATGATGGTATAGTGAAGGCTGTAACCTAGTAAGCTAAGTTACATTACCCCTGTTAGGTTGCTGACTGTTTCATAGTGGTGAACTCTAGCCAGATGGTTAAGTTCATGGAAGATTCCTAAAAGGTCAATAATGGGATCCTGGGCAAAGGTAACCCTAAAGATGAGGGCCAGCAGCCGCATTCGCCTAGTAGCAGCAAAGCACCTGCTGGAGGGGGAAGGGGGTCTGCTCTCCTTCTGGTTCTGCCTCTGGACCTGGACAGTTGAGAAGTGGCTTCCATGAGATGGTGGGCGCTGAGACCAGAGGCCGGTGGCTAGCGTTTACAGTGATGTGTATTTGGGCATAGAAGTAAGGATGTCAGCACCCAGCAAGGTTTGAGAACTCCCTGGTGAGGACATTAGACAGAATTGCTTGCAGGATCCCAGCTGAGCTTGTTGGAGCAGAATTGACTGTGCTTTCTTAAGAAAGGCACCCCCTGGTCCAGAATTCCTATGGGATCCCCAGGTTTCAGGAGACTGACGCCTTGGGGCGGTGGTCTGGGCCGCAGGAGTTGGCTAGTTTTCCTCCATGGGCCTTAGACGCCAAGGTGTTCAGAGCCCGCCTTGCATTTGCAGGGGCCTTTATTGTAGCTCTGGCCTCGGCACGTACCAGCCATGTGATCTGGGGCAAGGTCCTTAACCTGCCAAAGCCTATTTGTTTTTTCCAGTTCGTGAAATGGGGATAACACCTACCTCAGAGGGTTAAGAAGTTTAGTGTATGTAGTGTGTGTGTGTATGTGTGTATTTGTATATATGTGTATATGTGTATATATGTATTAGTAGACTCACACACACACTCCTACCACAAAGCCTAAAACCAGAATGTGAGAGAGGTGTCCCAAGTCGCTGTCTTCACTTCCTCTCCCCCTGGTTTCTCTTGAACCCTCTCTTTTTGTCACGACCCCACTACTGAAGTAGCTCTTCTCCAGGTGGGCAGCGGCAGGGCCAGTCCCCAGTCCTCTCTGGCCTTGCAGCGCCTCACCCCACAGCCGACTGCAGGTGGCTCCTTCCTTCTGGGCATCTGCCCCTGCCCCGCAGCTGGGTCTTCTTCTCTCCCTGGCTGCTTCCTCCTCTTCTGCTGCAGGCTCAGCCCTCTGACCGCTTCTCCCTCTGCTCTGACTCCCTAAGGAGCTCAGCAGATGTCTGGGTTGAAGTACATTTCGCGTGGTGGAGACTCCCACACTTGTGGCTCAGTTCAGACCTCACTCCCGAGCTCTAGATTTCTGTGTCCACCTGCCCCCTCACCGTCTCCTTCGGCATGTCTCATAGGCCTCCCAAACCTCACGAGTCCCAAACCAAGCTCCTCATCTCTCCCTGCCCCCAAACCTGCTTCTGCCAGACTCCGCTATCTCAGTAAATGGCAACTCTTTTCCTCCCTGGAACCATGGCAGAAATGTCCAGTGATGTCCCAGCTCACTCAGCAGGAGGGAAAACCAGGAAACCCGAGCCTCTGAGAGAGCGTCCTTGAGCACCCTGCCTTCCCACGTAACAGCAGCAACTCTGAGAGGCCCATCATTTCAAAATCAAACCTTCAATTTTATGAGCTGATAGGATTACTATACCTTTCTCTTAGAGACAGTGGGATTCTGATAAAAGTATAAATTTGATAGGGCCTTTTAAGTTGTTTATTTCAAATGCAAGTTTGTTTTCTGGTTCTTACATTCTTGGCGCTAGAAAATAACACATACCCATTAGGGAACTGAAGCTATTCCCATGTTGAAACTGTTCCTGATGGATTTGGGGGATCTTTATATTTGCATTGCTTATAAGAAGTGGCAGTTCTCCCTGGCTTTTTGCCTGTGTGCCCCAGAAGACGGGTTTGTTTGTTTTTTTTAAATCATGGTATTGTTGAGAACTAGACTGTGCAGTCGTGGTGGTGGGTCCTGTGCATCTGGCTGGAGAGCTTAGGGAGCCCATCGGACTAGTAGACAGTTTTCCAGATAAAAGACTCCTTCTTCAGGCAAGTGTATAGTAATAGCTCTGCCCTCCTGCTAAAACTTAACTGCAGTCAGCTGTACTAGGCCAGGGGTTCTCAAAGTTTAGGGCCTCAAGACCCCTTTATACTTTATACTCATAAAACTTAGCAAGGCTACAGAGTGCTTTAGCTTATGTGGTTTTATGTCCATCAGTATTTATCACATTAGAAATGTGGTAAATAAACAGAAAAGTTTAAAAATATTTATTAATCATTAATTAAAAGAGTGGCATTGTTTTACATTTTTGCAAATCTCTGAAACATCTGGCTCAGTAAATCATAGCTGAGATCCAGTGTGCTGTTATTTTGGTTGAAGTAGTTGGAACTCCAGATGTGTGGTTGGAAAAAGAAAGAGTATTTTGATAGCCTTTCAGATAATTGTGGACATTCTTTGATACTATGCCAAAATTTGGCAGGTTTCTTAAAGATTAATTGCAATGTGGACTCTGACATCATATCAACAAACTTTTCACACTGTTACATTAAAATACACTGGCCTGTCTTCCACTTGAGGGATCTTTTGCCCATGAAGAATAAAATTAAGTCATCACCATCTCTTTTCCCAGATTTGGTGAAAATAGCCCCAGTTAGTAGATTAGCTCCTGATGGGAGCTCTGAAAGGGAACAAGCATCAAAGGAAGACCAAAATGCTGCAAGATGGGAGTCAGATGACAGGACCTGGCTCTAAGCTCTAACTCTTCTTCCATCCGGCTGGTACAGCCTACTATTCAATATATTCCTGAGGAAATATTTTTAAATGTTACGAGAAAGCAATTAGGTAAGTAAGGCTTTCATTGAGAGCAGATTGGAATTTGTTCAGCCATTTACCCTGAGGAAATTTTGACTCTTTCAGTTATCTTTGATAATGAAAAAACAAGAGTAGCCCCAGGATTTCATTTTCAATATTACTTTCCATTTATTCTGCTTTATCTTTAAAAACTTGATGGTTAGTATACAGATTAAGTGAAGAAAGAGGCGTGTAAGTGTCTAGCACTTACTCTGTAAGGTTCTATTCTCCCTCCTTCCCACTGGGTCATCATCTCCCATCTACACCTCTCATGACCTGGGTTGGTAGCTGCACTCGGAACCATTGCCTTCCTCCGTTCTCTGTGTCACCCAGGCGGATAAGGCATGCCCTCTTGGGCGCATATGTCCCAAGACTTAAAGACTGAGCTGTCATGTTTCATTTAAGAGTAGTCATGAAAAAAGTCAAAGTGTAAGGAGAGTGGAACAACAATGACTGTGACTACCGTGTATATTTAAAATATCGTATTTATTTAAAATGTTATTATTTGATGAAGGCTTCTGGAAATACTAGACTGGAAGGACCAGTCTGGAGCTATTACCTGGCTTATGCATATCGAGTCCTTCAAATGCTTAATAAGCATTTAGTAAATGTTAGTTAAAATGTTGATTTTTATCATGATGATTACACATAAGATTTTCCTTAAAGGGTTGGGCCTAAGTAATCAGAAAATATCTTTTGTATTAAATTCAAATAGTTCAGAGTTTACTAATTTAAGGGATTCACTACCCTCCCCCACCAAAAAAAAAAAAAATTTGGCACAGCCATTTCAACAAAGCATTATTATTATAGACTATTCATTTGGAGCTGGGCACAATTTTTAGTCAGTATTCGAAGTAGCCTTTCATCCATCTCTTTGTTTTTGGAATGCTACTATATGCCAGGTATGAGTACTGGAGGGAACAAATATGAATCAGACATGGTTCCTTTCTTCTGACAATTTTTCTTACCTGCAAAATAATTTAAATTATATATCTACTTAAGGGAGGGGATTTGAGAATTAAATGACATTTTCTAAGTGCATTGCAAACTGAAAAGGACTTATGAAAAGAAAAGATGGTTGAATAAAGAGCATAGACTAAACAGATGCATGCCCACCCTCCCCCCTTCCTAAAATCCCATGTAGTGACTGAAACAAGTTCTGAAGGGTTCCCGAAAAAGAGGAAGCAGATGGAAATAGAGCTATGACAAAACAAAAGCAGACCAGTCTCCATGCAGGAGAAGGGAGCTATAATGGTAGAGTGGCTTAGGGAAGATTTGAACTCCAAATCAATGGCTATATACAAGAAGTGTGAAGAAGCTCAGAGCATTCTTGTGATAATTGACTTTGGAGCTGCTAGGCTGTTGGGGCTGTCCTCTATGGTTATTTATTCCCAGGTTAAAGCAGAAGGGAGGTAAGGCCAGAGTTTAGGTAGCAATACCCTCTGGGGCAGGGTTTCTTAACCTTTTCTGTTCCATGGACCCCTTTGCCAGTCAGGTGAAAAGCACAGACCCCTTACTAAGGCCACTGTGTATTACTTAATAAACATATCACACCCACACCAACACGTTCCCACAAGAATAATGTGGGTTGTTTTTTGTTTTTTTTTTTAATTTCAATTCAAGCTCACTGATCCCTTGTTAGGAACCCCTGCTCTCGGGGAACTGGGGACCCCCAAATACAGAAGACAAACTGCTTTTGCATATCCCACGCAGTTATATATTCCTTCCCTTTTCAACTACCAGAAAGTTATTTTAAGCAAGGGGTAGCATCAACAAAGGACAAGGAATCTGAAGAAACTCAAGTGTAAAAACTAATACATATCCAGAAATCACGTTCGTGATGTTAAGAAACATCAAACTCAACAAACTGAAAAAAACCTAACGCCTTGAGGGGAGAGTTCATAGAACAGAAGATGATTGTAAAATAAGTAATTAAATCTTCAGCTGGCTAAGAAGACATAGCATATGTAAAAGCCAAATGAGTTAGGGAGGTGGAAATTAAGAAGCCAACGGATGGCTAAATAGACTATGGAATTGTGCCAAAGAGTAAAGAGCTAGAAAGTGCAGTAGAAGAACTGAGAGATGCAGAAGAGCCCCAAACCTCTAAAGTACTAGCTGGGCTTACCAGAATAGGAGAACAGAGAGGATGAGGGGGAGGAATTTTCAAAAAGAAAGAGAAAAAAAATTCAGAAGGTGAAGAAGACACCAGTTATGTTTCACATCAAAAGGAAATACCAGGGGAGCGGATGTAGCTTAGTGGTTGAGTGCCTGTTTCCCATGTACAAGGTCCTGGGTTCAATCCCCGGTACCTCCTTTAAAAAAAAAAAAAAAGGAAATACCACTTGCCTAAAGAGATTTAAATATAACAAGTTCACCAGTGACAGAGAGGAAGTGGTGGTGGGGGGGGGAGGGGGGAACTAGTACTATGAATAAACAGACTTTTATAGCTCCCCTATCAAAAGGGTAAACTCCAAAGTCCTTAGCATTGTGGGGAAGCAGGAGGCGGCCTGGTGTGGAAAAAGAACATTATCTGGCATCAGACACGCCTGACTTACAGTTCCAGCCCTGGTCCTTTCTTGGTCATCCTGGCATTTAGCCTCTCAGAGCTTTATTTTTCTTGTATATAATGGGAATAGAATCATAACTACTTCATACAATTGTCATGAGGCTAAGTGAGACTAGGTATTTATATACCATATTGTATTATATGCATTGGCTGTCAGTATCCTGTTTATACGCGGTGAACTAGTAATTTCCCTTCTTCGAGAGTTCATGAAATACTCTGCAGCTGGACCCCCACTCATGTCTCACTTCTTTCCTTTTCCTTCAGTCACTCGACCACTCATGTGTTGCCTTCATTGAATAGCCCTCTTCCTCACACTTTCCTCCCACATTCCAGCAAAATTAGACTCTGATCCCATGGTATTTTGGAGATAAGTCTCTGCTTGTCCTTATTCTTTATTCTGCTAAAGCTTGTCTTTGTCTTCGCTAGCTTCTTAAGAGCAGGCATGATACCTTATTTCTGTATCCCCATTTTCTAGCAGTGTCTTGCATGTAGTAAGTACCCAAAAAAATGTTTGCTGAGTGCATGACCATGCTTAGGTTTAGTGCTTCCTTTTGCTAATTTTTTCAAGTCTATTCAACACTTACTTAAAGAATGTGTAAGTAAGTGCCTTTGAGAAGTTATTCCATCTTGTACCTTCAGAATGCAAGTGAGATGGGAGGGATAGCTTGTTCACCTTTACCCACTTATAATTTTGTCTTTCCTAAATTGCTTGAGCACATAGTTTTTCAGCAATTTTGTCATAATTCATTTAGTCAGTGTATTTAACAAGTATTTTCTGAGCGCCTGCTATGCAGTAGGCATTGTTCTAAGGAAGCTTGGGGAATATTAGTGAAGAAAGTAGGCCCACATTCTTCCCTTGTGGAACTGACGTTCTCGTTCTGCTGAGACAAGGTAGACGACGAGCATAACAAGTAAGTACATACTGTGTTTGAAGGTGGCACATAGTGTGGGCAAAATGGGGTAAGGCAGGTCAGGTTTGCCAGGACAGAGGGAATGAGAAAGGTGAGGGAGTTAGCCATGCATATATTCAGAGATGAGCATATTCCAGGCAGAGGGAATAAGAGCAATGGAATGAGTGACTACAGACTTTCAGGCCCAAACGAGACAAACTTGCCGGTAACTGAGTTGGAGGGAAGCTTGAGTGGAGCAGATTTGGAGAGAAGATCAGAAGTTCACTTGAGTCTGGGCCTTATTAAATGTGAGCTTGAGATACCTGTTAGAGGTTCAAGTTGAGATGTTGAATAGACAGTTGATATGAAATGTAAACCTTAGGAGAGATGTCTGGACTGGAGCTATAAATTTGGGGGGTTTTGCTCATTACCTAGTATTTAAAGCCAAGAGACTAGATGAAATCACCAAAGGAGTTCCTGTAAATAGAGGAAAAAAAGAGGATCAAGTTCTAAACTCTGGAAGACTCCAATTTTAAGAGGTCTGGGGTAAGAGGAGGAGCTGGGCAGTCAGCAAGGACGAGGAGCCAGTGATGCAGGAAGAAAACCAGGACACTATTGATTGGTCATATTACATGAGGACTGAGAATTGACCATTGAATTTAGCAGCTTGGAGGTCATTGGTAACCTTGACAAAGGGGCGATTACAATGGATTTGAAAGTGGGGGTAGCACTAGAGGGAGTGAGAAAAATTGGAAAAGGAAATTGTGGTCAGAGAGTGGGATATATGACACTGAAGTGAAGTGGACAAGATTGAACTTCTTGATATGGCAAGATCAAGGATACAACATGGGAATGAATGGTTGACAAGAGTGGTCCAGGAAATTAAAAGGGCCACTTGTTTGAAGGATCATCTCCATGGATACTGGAATCACCAAGACCTAGGACAGTGATACCATTGGGCGATTTAAAAGTGTGAGTTTGCAGAGAGTGAAGCAAAATGGTCTGGAAGTGGCAATGGTATGTGTGTGTGTATTGGGCAGAGCTGTAGAAGTTAAAGAAAACATGGGAGGGCTGCTGGTGAAGAGTTTTCTTTCGAGGAAATCAAGTTTCCATTGAGCAAGAAGATATGAACATGTTCAAAGAAGAGACTGAGGATATATAGGGAATTTTGCCATTCTGGGTAGTGAATTCCAGAGGGCACAGTGAGAGAGTTGCAGAACAGGGTAGAGATGAGGACAGAATAGGGGATATGCAGAACTTCATGAGTCCTGGAGCTAGAGAGTGACCTAGTGGTCTGGAGCTTCCTGGGCTGAGGGAAACGCAGGTAATGGACCTAAAGATATTAATTGTGGTGAATTCAAAGCAGAAAGTGGTGAAGAGGCTGAAGAAATGGAAGGGGTAGGGATAGGAGTTCCTTCTTGATCCCTGTTGATAGAAACAGAGCAGTCTTGGGAAGGGTTGACTTTGTCCCATTTGGAGTCCTTCATCAGAGTGTGTGGTCCTCCCCTGGACCTCCGTCAATGGAGAGTAGAGGCTTAGGGACGCGTGGACTTGGTCCCAGTGCTACAGCTTGCTCCTTGACCTCTGTCCAATGCGGGACATACTGTCTTGCAGGGCTGGAGGTGATTTCTTGACTCCAGTTGATGGAATCTAGGACCTCTGGAAAAGCCAGGAATTATGTTGAGCGCTCTGACTTCTTTTGACCCCTGATAATGGGAGTAGAGCCTGAGGTGGGACTAGAAGGCCTGGGAGACGTGAGAGAAGCCACTGGATCTATTGGGATAGGACTTCTTGATCTCTGATCGAGTTGAGGGGCATTTAACCTAATGTGTTGCCCTGTCTGTTATTAATTTCAAGTTATATCCATAAATGAAGACCATCTTAGTGTTTTCCCCTCTTTGCCGTATGTCAGATGTTTGGTTTATCCTCAGGAAATAGGACACATCTTTGGTTAATAGACATTGGAAGGGCACAGAATGAAATGCCGCGAAAGCAATTCAGATGGAACTGACAGGTATGAGAATGGGGCTCAGCTGTGCCCAGCTTCTCGGCTTGATGACAGTCTTGCAATAAATAATCAGAAACTGAGTGAAACGATAACAAATGTCAGTTTAAAGTTTCCTCTTGTCAAAACTAAGATTGTCTTATCACCAAACCATTGCTGGACCAAATTATGCTACCTTTATCCTCCTATTCAATGGAAATCATTCTTCTCCCCCATTTTTTTTTTTAATGCAGAGCTGTGTTAAGAGGGCTTCACTGACAAATTTCCAGTCTATACTGATGTTCATTACTGCTGAGTTCATTTAATAAAGGAGGCTTAGTTTGGTCCAAAAGCAATTGTTAGATTTTTCTATTTATTAGTCTCAGTACCTGTCATTTACAGTTCTGAGTTAAACAATTGGGAACTGTCTGAGTAAAGAAAGTTCTTTTCAGCTTTATGAAGAGGTTACTCTCATTTTATGTGTACAACAGAGATAAAATTCTCCAAGAACATCAGGGCTTTGTTTGTCCAAGGAGCCATTGTGATGTAACATCTGACCTTTGGAAAGAAGACTGAGGTTCATTTAATTTAGGATGGAGTTTCTAAGAAGCAGTAGCCAATTTATTTTCAACAAAATGAAAAGTCATTTTGACTGCTTTGGGGCCAGATGCTGCTAATGAGCCGTCCAAGAATGTCAGGACTGCCAGGGGAGCTGAGCAGCCCCAGACCTTGGCTTCACTGATGCCAGCAGGCGCAGGCGACTCTTCCAAGGTCACACAGAGGGGAAGGCCTGGGGTTAGAGGCAGAGCCTTGACTGATGTTTGATATTGACATTTTCTAAACACGGTTAGTTGATTCTGAATTTCTCTAAGATGAGAAAAATATTCTACTTTAATAGTAGTTCCCATGTTTAACATCTTAAGTAGTGAAGCCATATTGTTTCTTTTGTTGCTGTTTTTGTTGAATTTTTTTTCTTTTTGAATGTGAAAATGCCTCTGCTCTTTTTAGGTAGTCCCTCTTCTTCTGACCATAACTGTGTATTATGCCTTGAGGTAAACCTTGGACTACGGAAGGGGAGAGAAGGAGTGTGAGGCCCTAGAGAGAACCAAGGCAGAAGTTGCTGTGATCTGATCGGGCTGCAGTGTGGCCTGAGGGGAGCGAGCGCACTCCTGGAAGCCCCTGGAGAGCAAACCAGAGGCTGTCTGGAAGGCGCTGGCCGGTCAGGGGAAAGCGGGGCCCGCCGCTGGTGTGGCCTGTCCCAGAGGCCACGTCTGCTTCTAGCCTGTGTTTTCAGTGCGTGGCAAAGACGGCATTCTAAGCTCAAATCCAGGTGGTTCCAGCCTCACTGAGCCTCACTGAGCCTCACGGGCGCAGCGTAAAAGCAGAGACTTTATTTAGATTCATTGAGGTCAAGCCCATAGAGAAGCAGGCGGGACAGCAGGCACCTGGGTGACTGTGCCATTCCATTTGCACTCCCTCCCTTTCTCCTCAGTTCTCTAGGGAAGCCAGCCCTCCACTTGAGGAACGCGTTGTAAAAGTGCGCGCACTACCCGCACCTTTGTGGGAAAACTGCGCGTGGCCCCTTGGCGTGGTAGGTCACCCGGAGGTACGGCGCTCCTCTTGCAGGCAGGTGCACGAGCCAGTGCAGCTCAGCCCGGCACGTGCAAGGAAGCTTTTCTCCTCCTCTCTGCAGGGCGCTTTTTTCATCGCCAGCCTGTTGCGTTGTAATAGCTGACTCGTGAGGACGTGAGTAAACTGGGATTTATCAAGACTTACTGACTCTATTTGGTAAAACTGCCTGCAGACAGGCATTCTCACCCAGGGTCCTGCCTCTGCAGGACCACTGCTCACGCAGACATTCTCCAAGAAGGCGGCGGTGGCGCCTCACAGGGAAGGGGCGCCCCTTCTCTGCACCCAGTTCAGTCCCACAGGCGTGCAGGAAGCGTCTGCTCCGGGCCAGGAGAGGGGTGAGGAACAATGAGAGTGCTGCAAGGCCGGTGCCCTAGCCTGGGGAGTGGGGAGAGTCTCTGAGAAGTGGCAGCTGGGCTGAAAACTGAGTAGGAGGTGCTTGGAAGGACAGGTGAGAAGAACGTCTCTGACAGAAGGAGTAGCAAGTGTGAAGACCCAAGAAGGGGCCGCACTCCCATCGTTTGCCATTTTCTCATCGGAATTGCCACCCTGTGCTGTAGTCTTTGGACTTGATAACTCATCTTTGTTGTCATTTACCAGAGAAAGGAAACACAGGAGGAGAGCCAGGTGTGGGCACGTAACCAGTGAGTGTGGCCCTGCAGGCAAATAGATTCAGCTTTACTGTCTTCTGTGCGATTTTAGGCTGGTTGATCTACAGGGTCCTTATCTATAAAATGGGTCTGGCATTTCTGCTTAGCGCAGGGGGCTGTTGTGAGGCCTGTGGGGTCTCAGCAGCTGGCCTGCAATAGACACTCAGCAAGGATTTTATTCATAGAGTGACTTCCTATGGTACTGAGCTGGATCATTTTGTTTTGATTAGGAACATCATACTTGATTACATGAAGTTGGAATAATGTAGATGTTTATTTCCATGAAAATCCAAGATAGCAGATTCAGGATGATTGTTTCCCTACGAAACTCAGTAGAGGAGAAGCTCTTCCTCAAATACTCAAAATAGCAGCAGAAACTAATTATGTATGCTCAGGGTTTAGTACTCTAGATTTTCCACAAATCTGTTCCTATAAGAAATTATACCTAACTCAGATAAGTTGCATGTATGTAGCCTGTTTTGCATTTTCTGCAGAGAGGCAGAGATAACATGCTCCCTCCCTCTTGACAGCTCCAGGGTGTTATATATTAGAATATAGATGTGCCCGTACTTTGAAAAGAGCCTCAGCCTTCTGTAACCACGGACTTTGTGAGGGTGCCACAATTCGACTGCCGAGATCCATTCACCTGCTCACCGTCAGGGAGGCTGAGTTGGGTTTTGTTAGCTGCTTCCTGATGGTAATGTAATGCAGTAGTGCTGATGAAATGAAACCTTTCATCCCAGTGCTTGTTTTTAAATGTATGAAAGAGGGAAGTGCCCACAGGTCGTACTGCATGGAGTTCTCGGGTGGGTAATGGTTAAAGATGAACTAGGTCCTTGCCTTCCATAAACTTCTCATCTGATGGGAAGAGGGCATGCTTTTTGCTTCCTCTTCCACTGAGTGCCCTGCACAAGCCTCAGCCTTGATCATCGCGTGCACCTGCCCAGCCATCTCCTTCCAGACTCTGTCTTTCCACATGGGGGCACTTACTATGTGTGCTTCGGCCAGGTGGTGTGATTCACATATTTCTTTATTAAAATTGAGGGACTAATTGGGGGTCTTTGATGGTCTGAAAGCTTAGGGCTCTGCCATCTCCCTGGGAGTTTCTTTCCATATTTGGCCCAGCCCTTCATCCGTTACCTTTAAGTTTCCACACACTTCATTGAATATGGTTTAAACTCCCCGTCAAGCCGTTTTGCCCTAACTTTGATCTTTTCCTTTGGTTTTTGTCTTGTTTTAATACAGTGGTGCTGATTACTATGATTATGGACATGGACTCAATGAGGAGACTTATGATTCCTACGGTGAGTGACTCGTCAGGATGATCCATAAGTAGAGGCAAAGGGGCCAAAGGAAGGCCCTTGAAGGTTGTAATTGGAGGGGAAATCCATAAAGACATTTACTATGAAACAGCAGCTTCCTCTCAGTTCATTTGTGCATCTGAGCCAGCTATTTACAGCGGCTCCTTTAACATTTAAATATTTAAAGAGGCCTAAAGACTTGCAGAAAATTGTATGAATTTAGATGCTGAACTAGAGTTTCTGTTTGGGTTGACTGTGCTGACTTTCTCATTTATAGAATAGTCTGCCAAACTGCAGACACGTGAGAGCAGGGATATTTCTGAAGTGTCTTTGCTTCTTGACAGCTACAGCTCTAAAGTGATTCTCCCACCCCCCAGCTTTATATTTTAATTTATTCCCCCTCACAGGTCCTCTAAAACATCACATTGGGAGTCATTCCATAAGGGTCGCAAAAGCACTGAGCCGGTAAGGTGTAAGGGTCTGTCACGCTTACAGGGAGACAGCTAAAGCCCACTTAATTCAGTGGGAGCTGGAAAAGATGATGGAAAATCCATGTCCAGTGGCTCAGTATGCAAAAGGATGACTGGTTTAATTAAAAGAATTGGCGGCAGCAACATAATGATAATAAGGAGCGCCTGTGCCGCAGGGCAGAGAGCTCGGAGAACATGAAGCGTCAATCAGCTGCGAAGCTCTGGTGAACGCCTCCTGCCCAGTGCAAGTGAACGGGGCCTCTGGTTTAATGGATGTTATGACATTTCCCTGAACATAACTGGAAAACCATTTTCCCGTGTTCCTTTTGAAGTGCATTTTGTTCTGTCACCTGCCTGAAGCTGTGATGACTGCCCCTTGAATTTTTTTTTTTTTTTGTTAGTCGTAACAAACACTTCAGAGAAATACATTGGTTTGCTGAATGCTGTCTACTTAAATTGATGCAAGTTAGCTTGAGGGAATGACGCTGATTGCATGTTTGTATCAAAAGAAGAGGTCATTTTAAGCATTTTTCCTTCACAGCTTTTAAATTGGTCTCTGTGGACACATGGCTTTTAAATTGCTGGATGTTGCAGCCGGGAGGTTAACTGTTTAATGCCGGATACCTGTAGAGACCTTGCTGAAAGTCTTGAGGTTGAATAGGTGTTGGATTTCAGGAGAAAAAGATGGTAGAATGCTTTTTGTTATTAACACCATGGTCCAGGGTGTATCCAGTATTCTGATGAGTGGAATTTGACATTACGTCAAGCTGATTCCATATCCACCCAGTACAGCCTTCCTTCTGAGCCTTTCTGTGAAGGAAGGGACCTGTGAAGAATGATACAGCCTTTCTCATTCCCTCTTAGCTCACTCTCCAGGTACTGCCTCCTTTTGTCTTCACAGATTTTTATTCTGCCTCCTTTTTGTTTTTGTTATTAGAAGAAATCTAAGTGTTCCCCTTCCTGCTCTGTTTCCCATTCATAAATATGTTCCTAATGGTCAACAAAAGGCAGTGCAGAGCTTTTGAAGTTGTTGTTAAGTAAGGAGCCAAAAGGAAAGTTCTTGTAGAGTCGCCTGGCCTCTAGATATGAGAATCATTTTTCTTCCCCTGCTGGTACATTTTCGTGAGATAATCATTTTGCATTGTGCATGTAATTTTTTAAAAAGTAAAACCCTTTGGTTTTTTCAGTACGTTCGATCTTCAGTGTGACATCTACCATTGGTTCAGGGATAAGTTAGATTCTGAAAAATGAAGCCAGTGGTAGCCATGGCACCGGTCTAATTGTGATTCATCTTCCTGATTTTAGGGCAGGAAGAGTGGACTAACTCAAGACACAAGGCCCCTTCTGCAAGGACAACGAAGGGCGTCTACCGAGACCAGCCATATGGCAGATACTGATTGTACTGTCTGATGTTGTGAAATAGCCAATCTCCACCAGTCCTGTATACTGTTCAAAGTAATTTTTTTCTATGAACACTCCCTTTTTAATAAATCAAAATGCTTAAAATCTGAATGGATGGAACTCAAAACTACTTTGTTGAAACCTGGGCAGAAAAA
>JAQZBX010010707.1:0-43907 GCA_029593785.1 Cabassous unicinctus
GAAGCTAAGTAAGCAAATATATGATAACTTGCTTCTGTGGTAAATTCTTTGGATGTCTCTTTGGTTGGGATTTGCCTCATCATGTTTTCTGCCTTAAAATGTTCTCTCTTTTTTTAATTTTTAAAATATGTGCAGAATGATTTAATAGCCATCTCCCTGGCCCCATGAATGAAAACAACAACAAATTAAAATACTGCCATGGTTTGCTTTGGATTAAACATTAGAGATAACAATAAGTGCCCTATGTTCCCCTCTCCAGTCTCATCCTTCCTCCCTCCCCAGAGACAACTACTACCCAGAATTTGCTGCATATCCATACAGTCCATGTTTTTATGCATTTACAACATAGAACCTACGAAAGTACATGTTATTTTTTTGTGGTTTTCTTTAAAAATTACATAAACATTGACCATAGGTAGGTGTGACCCAACTTGCTTTTATCACTCAATCTTATGTTTATGAGAGCTATCCATGATGATTCACACACAACTAATTCATCTATTTTTATGCTGTATGATGTGCCATGTAATCCATTCCCTTACTTATGGACATTTAGGTTGAATACAATCTGTTGCAATCACAAATAATGCTTCAGTGAGCAACCTTGTCCGTGTCTCCTTCAGGGTATCTCTAAGGTAGAAACCTTGAAGTGGAATTGCTAGATAATAACGTATGCACATTGAAAACTTTGTTAAATGTTGTCCACTTGATCCCAAAGGTGTTTGTAACAATCTACACTACTGCTAGCAATGTATGAGGGTTCTGATTTTCCCTGTCCTCCCTAAACATGGTATTATCAGGTTTTCTAATTTTTGTTAATCTGATTGTGTGTAAACGGTATCTAGTTATTGCTTCACTTTACACTTCTCTGATTACAAATCAAGCTGACATTTTGTGAATTGCCTATCTATAGTCTAGTGGAGGGTAACTCCCTCCCACCCCATTATTTTCTTATTGATTTTTCAGAAGCTCTTTACATAGTTTAGCTACTAATCCAATGCCTGCTATTTATGTTATCAATATTGTTTTCCTATTTATTGCTTGTCTTTTAAGCATTACACAAGAGTCTATTTAATGACATCTACTTAACTGTATCTACCTTCCCTGAAAAACAGATCAAAACAAAAAGCTTTCGGAAGAGCTCTTCCATTTTCATTTGCCCCATCTGCACCTGTGCTTTTATAAAATATTTCTCCAAAGTAAAAGAAAAAAAAAAAAAGATATCATAAGCTGTCTTTTAAAATTTATTTTAGAGAAAGTTATTTTAAAATTTTAATGACCTTATTATGGATGAACCTTGGATCCTCTCTAAGTCTTCGGTCTAGTTAGTGGGTTGTTAAAAGGCAGTGAAGCATCATTTTCTAAACTATCGTTTATATTTTTGACTGTTTTGATCACTGCTATAGCCTTAGGGCCTAGAATACTGCTTGGTTCATAGCAAGCACTAAATAAATATCTGTGAAATGAACAAATGAATAAAAAACTCAGAGAGCACAAAAGAAGGCAATAATTAATGAGCAATTATGGGCAACACTGATTCAAACCAATCATCAAGTTTTGTCCTAGCCCTTTTATTCAAAATCTGTAATAATAGTAATGATAGCAGCCACTATATTTACTGAGTGCTTACTTTGTGCCATTCTGACCATTGTCTAACGGAAAAAAAGGTAAAAAGTCAAATTGAGGAAGAAGCCTCCAGCAACAAGGATGCTGCTTAGCATAGGTAACAAAAGGAGCTCTCTTTAGAGAAGATGATCTAGCCGCCTTCATCATCTAAGATTCTTTTTATAGTTCTCGGCTCAGGGTCTCCTCACACTCTCTTACCTATACCCCATCAAAATCATGCATGTCCAAGATGGGAGGTCAATGTCAGAAGCAGGTCTCAGGTCACAAAACAGAGGCCAACAGACAAATTACACCCATGACCTTGAACTCACTGATTCAATGTTCTAAGCGAGACTTTACTTATCAGAAGCCACTAAGACGTTTTTCAAAAATAGAGTCCAAGGCCACTCCCATACTCCAAGACTAGGAGCTAGCTTCCTTTATACTTAAAAGCTTCCCAGGGTATCCCACTGATTAGGGAGTTTGAAAATCACTGTTCTAAACTACAAACTAGACCTACATCATAGAGAAAAACTGTTCTTATGATACACATTTTTTCATCTTTGTAGTTTCAAAATAATTGAAACTAAAACCCCTAAAATGTGGTCCATTTAAAAGGAGATCTAGTTCTTAAACTCTCTGACAATTCAAAGAATATAGCAAATAATCTCTACAAATAAAATTGTAAGTGATGAAACATGATAGAAAATACCATTATTGCATTCTTCTAATCACTCTATATTTTTGTGAAACAAAAATAAACCAAGTAATATATTTTAAAATTTAAAAACAAACCCATTTGGGTTTTTAACTCACTCACTTTATCTATCTATCTATCTATCTATCTATCTATCTATCTATCTATCTATCTATCTCTACTTTAAAATGCTCCAGAGGGAATTTAACTGCATATTATGAATTGCCAATAACCAAGTCAAAAGGCAAGATCTTTAAAAGGCAAAGAATTGAATGTGTTATCATCTCAATGTTCCAGAGGTTATTAATGTAACTAAAAACTGCACAGTAATTAAAAGTGGTATTTTTGTCAGAAGATCAAACCAGAGTCACATATTAAAAAAAAAAAAAAGCCTCGGGCTAGTTTTCAAAGGGGTCTATTTTATACCAGACCTAAAACCTATCTGTTTAACCCTTCATTTGGAGGAAAACATAAATCATCCACATAAGCCTACTGGACAGTCAGATCACTTAAACATAAAAACCAAGGGGAGAAGAGTGAGTCATGAAATAAACTGTGGTTTCACTGAACAAACAAATTAACCCTGCAGTATGTCCCAGTATTCTAGGTGCTGGATCAGATCAGCAATAAAGTGAGTAGGCAAGGTCCATGTTCTCACAACATGTACATGAGGGGTGGTGAACTTTAATCAAAGAACTGAGCTTTAAGTATAAATATATTAAGTATGGAGCTCACTGCCAGGGTCTTATGAATTTATGTAAATGGAAAGAAAACGAAGAAGCACAAAAGATGGCATGGCTCATCAATTGTTGGAAAAACAAAAGAAAAACTAAAGAAAGGAACAACCACATAACACAAATCTATGTCATCTTAGTAGACACTGAGATTGTTTGATGTGGAAAAGGTCTCAATTCCATTGGGTGGCCTCCTCTCTATTTATATTTTCACCAAACATGGGAGACACAACTAGAAACAAAGTTCCCTCTCCAACTGGATTGGGGTCACAACTCAATTTCCAATGCAAACCAAACAATTATAAAATAAATTACACTACTACCACTTGCCCCCATCTTGACTGACTGGGCCAGGGTTCCATCTCCCTCTTCTACTTCCAAGTAGGCACAGAGTAGAGGACAACTTGGAGTTTGTGACACGTCCACTTGCAAGGCTGACACATGCCACTGAGCTGGACAATCACCAACACCATGCAAAGCTCTTGGTGATGTGGATGGGAGGCTACACTCAACACACACTCTGGCGGAGGATCACCTTGTCTCCAAGACTCAAAGTACTGCCCACGTTTTCCTGTGGATTTCTGAATTAGATAAGTAGAGACATTAAAAATGCCCTCTTCTCAGGATTTACTATAACAATTAGCTTCCTTGTCTAGTTAGATTCTATGCAGAAGTGTAGAGCAACTCACAGGATGGGACTAGTTGTCTTGACTCAAATATGCGATTAGATCATGGCCTACTAAGGGGAAAATAATTAAGCAATCATTAACTTCTATAGGTGCAGACCACTATTCCTTCTAATTTTTCCCGGACAAAGACAGTCTTAAAGAAAACTGAAATATGGGAGAGAGACAGAGGACGAGCAGAAGGGCAGGGTCAATGGCATAATGGCTAAAATCTTGGGCTTTTAGTTGAAAACATTGTGCTCAACCCCTTGAAACCTTTGGAAAATGGTAAAAACTTATTAAAAAAATGCAGTTTGAAAGAAGAGACAAAGCACTTGCATTATTAACAACACACATCATATTTAGAAAAAAGGGTCTAAATGAACTTTTAATGCAAACAGAAGTCTTATAAAGATACATCAGATTTCATCAAACATGGGGGACACACAATCTAATTTGGTTAAAGAACAATTCCTTTTATCTACCTGGTCCAGGAGCATGCTGCTTGAAATTACAACCAAGACCCAAGTCTTAGATAGATAAAAGTTATACTGCACCAACTTTCATCGAAGAGCTCAATGCACTTCACACATATCTCATTCCCTCCTCACAGATTGTTTTTTGTTTTTAAATTGAAACAGCTTTTCTGGGGGCATGTACAAAGGGGGGGCTTATAGTGCTTAATATATTTTAAGCCCACTTTTTCCTCTCTTGGTATTACTCTTCCAGGCAAATTCTTCAAATATTAATAGATAATCAGGAATTTCACCAAGTAATATCTGTAAATAGAGCTTGCATAACCACTTTCATAACTTTATCCACCTATCTCACTTCCTTGGAGAGCATTGCCCCCTCATTCCTCACGTGCCTTAATTATGCTACTTTTCTTCTTGAATAAATTATCTAGTCAAATCTTCCTAAAATATTTAAAGCATAACTACCTTCTAACATACTTACCTAAACGGCTTCTTCCTTAATGAAGAAAGGACCAGCTGCATGTTTCCTTCTCCCTTTTTTTTACCCTCTTCTAGCATCCTTGTCAACTCTAGCTCCAAAAAAAGGTCACTGGTTTGCCAAGTGTCAGCCAGTGTCACCTCATGAGTCAATCAGGATGAGCACAAAGAACAAAATGTGGGAGGTGTTGGGTTAAACAGGACCAGGAAGGAGGAGAAGAAAGTAAGGTAATTGTACCACACATTTTATGCAAACCTAATTAAGGAGGCACCCGTAAATGAGAGGAGGGCAATTTAGAAACAGGAGAAGAGCAAGAATAAGATAAGGAAGTATCACAATTTTTTAATTCTGTGAAGGAAGGTTATCATTGATGTAAAAATAACCGGCTGCAATGGGGCTAGGTGAAGCAAGCCTTGACTGGGAGCAGAGAAAAAGTTCACCTACCCACTGTGATTAGAAGTGTGGCTGAGAAAACCAGTGCTTCCTGTCTTCAGGTCCCACCATTTCAATGATGGATGACTGGAAATCCATCATTTCTCACAGGCTCTCTAGCAGTAATCAAGACTTTTTAATATACAAAGACTTCTTGGGAGGAGTCATGCAAGTTATTCTCAGCAAGGCTACCTTGATTCATCAAATCTAAAGACAGGAGAGTGTGGACTCAGATAGGGGTGGAACTGGTTTTTAAAGAGGAAGCTCCTGGAACACTTATTTGTTTTGCAGTCATGCCCCCAGGCACACGCCAATGACAGACACCATCCAGAAGTAAGATCTGCCTAAAGCCAACGGCCCTTATAATCACTCCTGTCAGAAGTTGGCTGCATTTTTTTTTTTTGTCTGGAAGAAATTCACATCTCCTGAAATCACTGTTTATGTAGTCACCAGAGGACATTATTCCCCCTAGAAGAATGTTCTCAAAGTAGGTTTCAGAAGAATTTTTCAGGTTCTTCTGCCAAGGCAAGCACAGGTTGTATCTGAGCTAATGGTTTTCTGAAGAGTTTTGGCACATCAACTCTGAGAGGACAGAATTATATTCTCCTGATTGGAGAATCCTTCTCAGGAACACCTGCCCACATCGTTGAGAAAGGTTCACCAGGTTCATGCTCCTTCTACAAACAGCAGACCACACTTCTCAAGACTCAAGTCTGATCTGGATACCCCATACCTTTTAGTTGGTTCCCACTGCTCTTGGGATAAAGGTAAGAAATTTTAAGATGGTCTACCAGGCCCTGGGCACTCTGGCCCCTGCCCACCCCTTTCACTTGTGTTACACAATTCTCACCCTTGCACTCTGCACACAATCACCCTGCTCTTCATCCCGTCTCCTGGAGTTGCCAAGCCCTGTGGCACCATGGGGCCTGGGCACAAGCTTTTCTTTACACCCTCAAATATTCTCTCACCACAGACTTCGCAGCTCCAGCATCACTGGCTGGAGAATCCTACCCTTTGCAAACTCTTCCCCACTCCTTTGCTATATGTCCCCACTGCATCTTCTTTACTTCCACTATAACACTTACCTTAGTCTTTAGTTAGTAAATCACACTTTTGGTGGTGAGATTTTCTAAGTGTTCATCTCCTTCACTTAACAGGAAACTCCAGGAAAAGAAAGAGCCTTCTGTTTTTTTTATTGCGCATATAATAGTTATATGCTCAATAACTATTAGTTTGAATAATATGATGATGAATGAATGGATGAATAAATGAATGAGTATACACTTGTTTCCATTTCTTCTCTGCCATTCACTTATCAAATTGGCAGCTCTACCCATCCTCCTTCACTCTCCCAAAATTGTTCTTCCTAAGGTCACAGTGATCTCTCAATGGACCAACCCAATGGACACTTTCCAATCTTTAACGTCCTGGACATATCTGCTGTATCTCCAACTGATCAGCTTTTTTCCACCTCAAAACCCCTCTCTTAGCTTCTGCCATATCAGGTTCTCTGAACTTTGTTCCTACTATTTTGCATCTCTTCATAGGTGCAAACCTTTCTGTCCTAACCCTTTATTGGTGTGTTCCAGAGTTTTTCTCAAGGCCCACATCTTCTCCCATACCACTCTCTAGTGACCTTATACTTTTCTGGGTTAAAATACTCACTGTATTACTGAGCCCCAAATTTGAAGCTCAAGTTCAGACTTGGCCCTAGAAGCAGAAGGATTTCCCTGCCCTGATCACAAGACCTCCTGCCCACCTCTCTAGCCTCATTCCTTACCACAATCCTCTTTGTTGTGTCACCTCCAGCAGCACTGGCCTATGTTCTTTGCCTCTTTCTTCCCAGCACCGGGTCTTTGCACAGCAGTTTCCTCTGCCTGAAACACTCTTCCCACATCCCTTTTCCAAAATGAAGTCTACTTACTCTTCAGATTACAGAACATGTGTTTATAGGAAAGCCTTCTCTGGTGCTTTACATCAAATTCCCTAGTCACGAGTTCCCATAGCACTGTGCCCCTTTCCTGCAATGGTACCTGTTGAAGCTGCATCTCTACATTCATATCTGTGATTATTTGATTAACATCTTTCTCCTTTATTATCAGTGAGCTCCACAAGGTCATGGAAAAATCTCATCACCATTGTATCCTCAAATCAAGAAAATACCTTGCACACTATTGGCATGCAGTAAATATTTGTTTTATATATTAACTCCTGCTTGACATCTTTATAAGAATAGAATAGAATAGAATAATCATGAATAGCACATGCTGTGAATCAAGTAGATTTGATTTTGCTGGTTTGTTCATCCATTCATTTACACTCATGCATTTATTCATTAATCAATAAATGTTTATGAGTACTTATTATGGGTTAGGTAAAAGGTAACATGCTCAGGATATAGAAGTGAAAAAAAAAAGAAAAATGATCCCAACTCTCAAAAATTTCAGTCCCAACTCTACCAATTATTAGCAATGTAGGCATAGACTAGCCATCGGCTAACTTTTTCAGTAAAGGGCCAAATAGTAAAATATTTTCAGCTCTCTGAGCTGTCAGGTCTCTATTGTACATCTACCATTATAGTGCAAAAGAACCCACAGACAATGTGAAAGTGAAGGAACGTGTTCTGATAAAACCTTAGGAAACCGGAGGTAGGGAGGATTTGACCCATGAACATATCTGGTGTAGTTCAAGTTTTTAATCTGTCCAACACCTCAGTTTCCTTCTATGTAAAATGTATATAGTATTAAACTGCCTCCATAATTATTGTGAGGATTAAATTAAATGAAGACCACACCCATGTACTGTTTAGTGCAGTGCATGACACACAAGGGTTGTCAATGACAATGATGATGATGGAGTCATCCCACAGTGGCTCTCAAACTGAAAACATCCAAAGCTGAACACATCATCTCCACCAACAAATCAACTCCTCTCATTACTCCCTTCTCAACTACATAGTCACCAGGACTGAAATCTTGAAGTCAGTCTTGCTGTCTTCCTTATATATATATATATTTTTTTTAATCAGTGCTTTCTTCTTATGTCTTCCAAGACTTCTGGAGTCAATGCTTTCATCTTTTATCTCCCAAATTATGTTGGCAGCGTCCTCACCTCCAATAGTGTTCCTCTAAAACCAATCTCCCCACCTCCACCAAGCTCCCAGAGAAGTCTACCTGACCAAGTCCTTCTCCTTCTCTAAACTGCAAAACAAATGAACAAACATATGAAAACAAACGCAAGCAAATGCCATCAGTGGCTACGCACCTGCTGCACAGACCCAAGCTCCTTAGCGTCGCCTATAAGGCCCGTTACCAACTGGACCCTGCTCCCCCGTCCAGCTTCACTCCCAACACTCCCAACACCTTCCACTGCCTGACATTTCACTGCTTCATATCAAGAACCAGAAAACCTCCATTCCTATCCTCACGCTATGTTCCCTTACCTAGTCTTTTGGAAGTAATCATACTTGTTCTTCAAGTTTCAACACATTAGCAACCAGGGCTCCTTCCTTCACCTCCTGAGGCTCATCTGCAGTGCCTCTGTGGAAACATACCACCTCCCCAACTGTCTTCCTTGCTGGATAAGTAGAAGTTACGATATTAGAAGAGTTTACTAGTCCCAGCTAATATTTATTGAATGCTTCCCTGCTTGTCCTCCAGTACTCTGAATGAAGGCTCCAGGAGCTGTGCTACAAACTTCACATATATTATTTCATTTAATTAGCACAACTCTGAAGGAGGTTCAGGTGCTTCTGCTCTAAGTCCATCTATACAACACTGAAAAATGTCATGTTCTGCAAAATCACACACCATGAATAATAGAGCATATAAGAAAAAAGAACGTTAGGGGAGACCCCTCAAAACCTATTGACCTTTGTAACCAGCACGTGACTATGATAAATCAGTAAATCCCAATTCAACACCAGCTGGTTAAATTTCCACCTGCATTTGCAGCCAGAGCCACAGAAAGCCTTCAATCCTGAGACTCCTGCTTCCTCTCTTCCCAAGGTAGGCCATGAATGGCAAATGCTTCTAATATAGATCATTTTCAAAACAAAGCAAAACAAAAATTAAGATTAGAATCTCATCAGAGGGAAATGTGCTTGCAGCTGCTTCATCTGCGCTCGCAACTTCTCTGGCGAGTGGGCCTAGTGGAATGCCAAGTAGTTTCTGAATTCCAGATTCCACTAAACTAGTCTTTACCTGCAGGAGGGGCAGGTACTTTGTGAATATTTGTTTTTGTTCTTTGTTGTTGTTGTTGTTTATCTTAAAAGTCTTCATCTATGGTTAAGGCTCTCTCTTTAAATATGAGAAAGTTTGCTCCTGATCACATCAAAACATTAGCATGCTGGGGAAAATGAACCAAAAACAATTTTATGTTACACTGTCATGACTGCCTTATTTACCAACTACATCTGAGGTATTTGCATTAAAGAAACACACTGTAACAGAAAGGGATATACTGATACTATGCCCTTTATACAGGTGAGAAAACTAAGGTTTAGACTAAAGACTAAATAATTTACTCAAGATTGCATAATGGCAGAGCAAAGAATCAAAGGTAGGCAGTGTAAATCCAGGTTGGGTATTTAAAGAAGGAAGGGAGGAAAAGAGGGAGGGAAGGAGGAAGGAAGGAGAAAAAGTGGGCAGGGATATTAGTATCTATAAAGGTATTCTCCAAGGAAATAAACGAGAAAGAATTGAAAGATCCCTGCTTAAAACGCCTTCAGGAACATCTCAGAAATAAGTGATAGCCACTATTGATATTATAATTAGCAAAACACACTCAGACAAAAAATAGAACATCTAAGTAACAGTAAAAGAGGTTTTCCAACTCAGCTCCTGCTGCGTGCAAGGAGAAACTGGATGACTTACACAACAGAGAAACTCTAAGTATTATATGCACTGAGGTTCTTTAACATGACAACTGTTTTATGTATCTAGAACTTAAAACAAAGGTAAGGATTCCTTCAAGGGTTTTTTAAAAATATATAGATACCTTTTAATTTTTTTAAAAAAGATACTTAGATTACATAAATGTTACATAAAAAATATAGGGGATTTCCATTTGCATGGCTCCCTAACCCTCCCACATTTTCCCACATTAACAACATCCTTCATTAGTGTGGTACATTTGTTACAACTGATGAACACATTTTCCAGCATTGCCACTAAGCATGGATTTTAGTTTACATTGTAGTTTACGCTCTCTTGCACATTTTTTTAAGTAATGACAAGATATATAATGGCCTGTATCTGTCATTGCAATGTCATTCAGGACAATTCCCAAGTCCCGAAAATGCCCCCAAATTACACCTGTTTTTCCCTCTCCCTTCCCTCAGAACCTCCAGTGGCCACTGCCTCCACATTAATGATAAAAGTTCTTCCAATGCTAGAATTACAGTAAGTCTATAGTAGAATAGCATTAAGTCTACTTTAGTTCATTGTTCATTCCCCAATCCTGAGGATTCTGGGATGGCGATGCCCACTCCACCTCTAATTGAAAGGGGGCTTAGATTCCATGGGGAAGATGGATGGGACTATCTTGCTTGCAGTTGCAAACTGTTTCTTGAGATGGTCACTGTCCATCTTCATCTCCTTGTTAGTTGTCCTGGGTGAGTCCAATGAACTGGAGAGTAGGTGTTGCAATTCTGTTGAGATACAGGGCCCAAATGGTAGGTGGACAGCCCAAAGATTTAAGTCTCTTGGACATCTACCTATCAACTCTAGCACTAACTATAGGTTCAGCTAGAAGGGGTGAAAGAGCCATGTGTAGGGAAACTACAACTGAGTCCAACTCTGTCACCTTTGAGAGCACAAATTCCAAAGTAGGGTCCACTGGCAGGGTGCCAAACTCCTGAGCTGTCTGCCCTGCCTATAGTGCCTGGATGTCTCCAGAGCCCTCGATCTCATTGACTGCCAAAGTGAATCTTCTGAGGGCTTTTAAAGCCCTTTGTAGTCTTCATCTTATTGCAAATGAAACCTAAGTGATCTGGAGCTGGGTAGACATCTACCAAGGAAATAGAAGACAGTTCTTTCTATGTCAGAGCTAGAAGGGAACTCTGAGACCATCTGGTTAGATTGAGAGACTGAGACCCTGAGAGGCAACTTCACCAAGGTTCCTCACAGAGGCACGGATCGTTATGGATGTATGTTTGATTTCAGGGCTGCAGTATCAATTATAAAGTAGTAAACTTTGCAAGGTAGGTTGGAGGGAATGGCCCTAGCTGCTAAAACAAATATCATATATTAGGTTGGCTTAACAAGAGGTATGTATTGGCCCATGGTTTCAGAGGCTAGAAGGTTTGCTTCCTTCTGGAGTTGGTGTCTCCCGGCTAGCCAGCAATCTTAGAGTACCTTGGTTTTTCCTTCACGTGACAATGCACACGGCAGCATCTTTGCCGTTTTCTTCCAGGTTTTGCAGACTTCAATCTCTGGCTGCTCCCAGGGGCTTTCTCTTTTCATGTGCAATTTCCTTTGCTTATAAGGACTTTGGTCATATTGGATTAAGGCGGCCCTCATTGACTTTGGGTACCCTAACTAAAACATCTTTAAAGGTCCTACTTGCAAATGGGTTCATACCCACAGGACCAGGGTCTGGAACCTGAACATGCCTTCTGTAGGGGACATGATTCAATTGCCAACAGTATATATCATGGAAATAAGCCAAATTGTTCAACAGCAAAAATAAAGGTCAGCAAGTAGTTAGTATTAACTACAGAATGTTCAAGGTGACATGTTTCTAAAATAGAAAAAATAAAATTTAAACCATTACATAAATAATGAGAGATGGGCAGGATGGGGTGGGGGGAAGATGGCTGCAAGATCTTAGACTAGAAAGAAAAAGGACATAAGGAAGAGCATATGCGTCAAACTGCTCAGAGACCAGAAAAAAATCATTATGCAATTTGATTAGCAACGAAAACTTCCTAAACACAGATATTTGTTTTCATCCATTGACTGGTTCTGTAATGTGGGCTTGCAGATGAGAGGCTGTGAACCTCAACTTGCCTAAAAATAATAATGCTTTAAAAAACGAACAGTAAATAAAATCACGTATGGTCATCTATATTTAACCTGAGTTCCAGAACCAAAATTGTTGGCTTCTCGACTTAAAAGCCAAAGTTTAACTTCAGAATTAGCATTTTGAGAGCCCAACAGCTATTAATTTTCTTGAAAAGTTAACTCCAATTTTTACCATTTTCCCCAGAATTTTCTATAAGTAAGGATTTAACTGTGGCCTAATTTGGCTGTCAGTCATCAAGATGATTTCTAAGAACTGTAAGTAAATGGTGTAATTTTGGGGGAAATTTAAAATTGCGGCTAAATACCCCATTCCCCATAAGAAAAGTAGCTGTTAAGGAAAATTGCATAGCCAGGCAATTTTTAAGAATAAGAATCCCTTCTGCTAAAATGTAACTCAACAGTTATCAATTAAAAGGATCTTTATACATTCCATGTACCTCTGAGAAACTAATTCCAACTCATAGATAGAATCAACTTTCTTCACCTTTTACCAAAGCATTAGCCTTTTAGTCATGTCTCAAGAACTCATTATGTGGCCCAGTAACCGTGGACTTGGGTGTGTGTCTGGCTGAACACTGATGTCAGTGTCCACCGTTAACAAATACCGAGCAAGAATCCTGTGGCAAGCATGGTGCTAAGTGCTCTGCAAGCAGCATATCACTTATTTCTCCCAGCAACCCTATGAGTTAGGGACTTTCATTATCCCTGTTATGTAGACAAGGGAACTGAGGTTCAGAAAGGATGTGGACACTGCCCACCCAAGTCCCAGGCCCATGTACACGGCAATCAGACAGCAGGAGTAGCACATAATCAAATGCCATTTGGCCGGGAGTTCTTTTCAGTAAATTTTAACAGGGGGAAAAAAAAAAAAAAAGGTGGAATCTAAGTAGGTTTAGGAAACAAGGATCATGATCCAGTGAAGTTCCCCAAGGGGTGTCTTAAAGTGATCTCTGGTTTTTCATTCTTACTAGGTGATTGTAAGCATGAGGAGGGAGGAAAGAAGATAGTCCATGTCTTCTGGGGAAAGAAGAAGTGCCCTCCACGGCCCTGTGTGAGCTGCTCTTGGGTGGTGTGCCAGGGTGCAAGGTAAAGCACTTGAGCATCAGGAAGCCTTGGTCTGTTCTGTGGTGCTTCCTAAAATGATCGGTTGTTTTATTACAACCAGTGGGGCAAGCATTGGATATAGTGCCTCCAGCAGAAAACTAACACTGGAAAAGAAAAAAGAGAGAAAGCAAAAGACCATCTGTTGATGTCATTGCTCCAGTGTAAAAGGCGTAGCCAGGATTACGGCCACATCAGTACAGAGTCCTTTGATGTCAGAGCCTGATCATCAAGGGCCCAGTGCTTGGGAAATTATAGATGTTAGGAGCCTACAAACTCTGAAAAGGGCATTTTGTTTTTACCACTTAACGAAATCCAATTAAGGGGAAAAAAAAAAAAAAAAAGCATAGATTCCAAAAGTAAAATTTAAAAAAACTTGACACTTGGGAAAAAAAAGTTTCCTAAAAAGAAGTAGCTTCTAGCCCTTTTCAAAAATCAAATATTTCAAGGCCCTATGTAATTAGCAGTTGTGTTGTTAGTTTTCCTGGATTAAGAAAATGTCTAAACACAAGAAAGAAGTGAAATATATGGCTTTGGTAACAATTTGTACTTTGTTAATGATGGACACATCTACATTTATTTGAAAAAAATGGTGCATATGTAAGTGAGATATATATGTAAAATATGCAAACATTTGTGGACATATGGATTCACTGACCCTCTCAGCATTCCTCCACAGGCCCAACGGCTCCCGTAGCTAAACTGAGAAGCACTACTTTATAAAGCAGTTAACTTCAGAGTTTCCTGTTGTTGTCATGTCAGTGTTCTCTTACCTCCAGCTCACATCTGCAAGATTTTCCAGCTTTAAGTGATTTTCATCAACTTTGGCATGAATGGTATATGCATATACCAGAAGTAGCTGGTGAATATTTTGCAATTTCAACTGATCAATTTTACAAGAAGGCAACATTTTCTTTGCCCGTCCTCCTCTTCCTCTCTCTTCTCAAAGTGCCTGCCTACTGCACCCCTGTTGGAGATTTGTCATAAGTATTTACATGTCAAAGGGTCTATGAAACCCTACAGTAAAAAAACTTGCTTGACTCAACACTTTCCCAATTTTTCTTATGTTTCTTACAAGCTAACTGCCAAGATCCTACAGTAGTGATTCTCAAACTTCAGTAAGCATCAGAATGTCCCAGAGGTCTGCTTAAAACACAGATTAATGGGCCCCTACCTCCAGAATTTCCCACTCAGCAGGTTTGGGGGGGGGGGTGGCGGAGAATGTGCATTTCTGTTGTCATTTCAGATCATGCAAGGGCCACAAGTCCCAGAACACACTTTGAGAACCACTAAGCTTCAGAATAATTCCTAAGAAACACCAAATTAGAGTTAAGTTCTACATACCTTGGTTATTAGCTCCATGTCAAACTGAATCATTTTACATCACAATTAATTGTTTTTTCAGAATATTCTAGATTGTCCCCCCGTCTGAGATATCAGTGGTCCTAAGAGTCCAGAAAAATGGGCACAATGTCTCATACTGAAAAATTGTATTAAGAATTCTACCAAGCCTAAGCTAATGTTTGAGTTGAAAAATTTCTTCAGGTATGTGATTTTAATATAAACCTGGAAAGCTACTAAGAAAACTGAACTCAACTTTGCAATGGCCTGAGTGTTTATTAACTTATATCATTACATGATAATAGTCAAATACTAAAATAATTAATAAACACTGAGAAAATATATATGACTTAAAACTAAGAAAATCATAGAATCTGACAAAATAATGACTTTTCTTTCTGGAAGTCGTGGTACGGTTAATATTTTTGTTCTTGCTTTCTTGCTGTTGTAATTGAACAAGAATGTGACTCTGAAGCACAGTCAAGGCTCCTAATATTATATGAAGAACACATTAAATCTCTCCAACAGTTTATTACCTCCAATTTAATCAACTTGTTTGCATTAGGAATAGTAAGGTACCTAACAAAACAGAAGCGATACTTTTATATCAAACCAGAAAACTTGGATGCTCTGGTGAATAACAAAAGTAAGAAAACCAGTTCCCTGAATTACGAGCTGTGCTACAAATTCCTAAAAATATAGTGTAAGTTAACTGATAAAACAAATTGCCTTAGAGAAAAGAAATTGCCTTAGCGACACTGATGCAAATAAATATCATATTTAAATTTCCATCCAAAAAGAAAAAACCCCAAAGTTTCAATACCCTTCCTGTTAATGAAAGTACTACTGAATGTATATTAAAGAACAACCTAAGATTAACTAATCTCCTTATCCCTCACTGTCTTTTTTGCACCAAGCCTGGAACACTGATGAGATGCTTACATATTCCCAAGGTTTTAAACATCTTTAATGCACTGGACAGGTGCTACGTTAAGTGTGATATATGTAGGTTTGAAATGAAACTGGATTCAAAGTAGGAGTAAGATGTGTGACGTTAAGTCAAGGGCTGTTACCTTGCTCAGGCCTGAATGGAAGGCTGCTGGCAGAGACAGGTCAAAAACCTCTGTTACCATGAATATTGAGTATCATGTTCAACATTGCAAAGGAGTCACATGGTAAGTTAGCCCCGAAAATATTATAAAATAATTTAATTTCATCATATAAGTTGCTATCAATCATTCAGTAGTATCTAAATCCATACAGTACGTCCAACATTTAAAGGTACAAATTTAAAAGCAATATGAATAGTTTATATTGCAAAATATTTCTTAGCTACCATATGTTATTGCTCTCTCTAGCACTCTCTATTTCTTGCCATCTATTTCTACAGACAGTGCTGCCTTAGGTGAATTATCTCATTTACCCTCACAAATAATCTCCAAGAGAAGGTACTATTACCACTATTTCAGAGATGAGGCCACTGAGGCACAGAGAGAACAGGAAATGTGACCAAGATCACCCAGTTAAGTATTGGAGCCAGGCTAATTCTAGATTTTCAACAGAGACACTGATTATGGTTGCATGTCAAAGCATAATGAGGCAGGCACATCAGTTGGCATTAACGGGAATTTGGCATCCAAATTATAATTTATTACAGTATTTGTATACCAAAGCTACATGCTAAAGTCATAGGTTCTGTGCTTCTTATAAATTCCATCTTTTAAGACTGACCTGGTTGTCATAAATATCTCCAAACTTTTAACAAGGAAAGAGGACCAAAAGCCAGTACTACAGGCTGTACTACCAGATGAAGGATTCAAATTAAATTCCATCAAACCACACTGATCTAATACACTTTGACAAGCACCTCACATCCACAACCTCCACCAGTTTTTTTTTTTTTCTTTTTTTTAAATTTGCTCCCCTTTTCTCTTCACCAAGCGACAAAAGAAAACCCAGTAAAATGCTGAATGGGATAAAACAAAATGCAACCAGGCTTATAGGGGAATACGAATGGCCCTTCAGAATTTGTCAAAACGCAAAAACAAGAGGGCACATTTCCATGCTGCACAATATTGCTTTTGTTTACTAGCCAAATCTCAGTCTTGAAACGTGTTGGTAATAAATCAGCAGGCATTATTTTAAATCAACCGATTTATGAAATAAGCCAAGAGTTGAAAGAGGCAGGACTAATTATCAACATTCCTGGATGAATTACTTTGTGGCGTGTGCTAAGTCAATGTGCCTCTCCATCTTGATCCCCAATTTTATCCCGTACTTATTTCCCAGGAGGTCAAAAGAACATGTGGCTAATTAAGGCACCGATTTCCACAGACAGAATTATTCAAGGTAAGATTTCTATCCAAAAAAAGAAAAGGTTCTTTGCCTGGTACTTATTAATCTAATTTTCACGACTTCACTAGAAAAACAGAGCTAATCTTGTCACCTTTAGGTAGTCTGAACTACCAAGCATTGCTCAGAAAAAATGTTACATATTTGTAAGTTAGCCAATAAGAATTTCTTAAGCCTTTCCTAACTGGCAGGAATGTCTCTGGTTTGTCGCTTCTAATTAAGTCTCAACAAAATTTCCAGGCCCTAAATTTTAATTATAAAAACCTCAGGGCCAACAGGGGAGATTACGACAAAGCTATGCCCTGGTTGTAAGGCAGGAGAAATCTGAATTTTGTTTTTTTTCAAATCCAGGCCTCTTAATTACTTTTAAAAATTATTTACAACCTTGTGACTTAAAGCCTTTTGTGTTTTGTTCTTTTTGTTTTTTTGAGGTACTGGGGCAGGGGATTGAACCCAGGACCTCAAATGTGGGAAGCCAGAGCTCAACCACTGAGCCACATTGGCTCCCCTGAGTTGGTTTTTTCATTTGCTTGCTGTTTGGTTGTTTTTGTTGTTTTAAGGAGGCACCAGGAACCGAACCCGGGACCTCCCATGTGGGAAGCAGGCACCCAACTGCTTGAGCCACATTTGTTTCCCTGTTCATTTTTAATTATCAGGATCCTTACACCTTGCTACCTTTCCTCTGGGAAAGACCACTAGAGTTTCATAATGTGCATAAGTCCAGTAAACTAACCTAACAGAGGACTTGTGCTCCTCAAAAAGTTGTGGGTGGACAGAACTTCTAGAATACTCTTAAATAAAATGCATTAGAGGCACCCGCTTTAATTACATGAAGAATGCATACATATGCTTTCCTAGTAAAAACATAAAATAAAGCCTTTGTCTACCACCATCTCCAATCCCAACATCTACTGTAGAAGTAATAGTTTGGTGTAGATTCATCTAGCTCCTTTCCTAGGACATACTCCATTTTTTGAAAAGTAATCAAAATAATTCCTTTTCTGCCTTGTATTTTATCCACTTTCTATGCTCTAACTTTTATTCATCAAATTTTCTCAAAGTTATAAATTAATACACAAAAACATCTAACTTTAAAAACAAGGTCTGAAAGACTGGTGTATTACTGAAAGCTAATTTTTCCTTAAAGTTCAGGCTGAAACTCAAAGAAGTCAATAAAAAGAGATGCATTCAGGGCAAGAGCCAATATTCCAGTACTGATTGCAGCTATAACCTTGAGCAAAGCCACTGTGCTGATTTACATATTTTTAAACACAGATCCCACCCACTTATTTTAGTAGGGCAATGTTAAAATTAGATTTTGCTTACACACATCTACAATCTCTCTTGTTCAAGAGCATACTTATAAAAAGTAGTCCATCAGAGTTCTTTTTAAATTTAAATCCTTTCTTTAATCATTGGGATTAAGTAGGTGACATTTGTGAAAGAGAGTGGTGACCCTTTCATATAAGATTTAGTACAGAGGACATTCATTTAAAAGCAAACAGAAAAATAGCCAGGAATGGATGAGGTTCCAATCTTAAATGCTAAAACATAGCAAAAGTTATAATATTGCAGAGGGGGGTGGGGAAGAATCACTAAAGAAAGCGACCAGAATTTCGGGATAAAATTTATATTAAAAGACACCCCCCACTCTAGGACCAACTTTGGCTCCCATGGGGGCAATATCATCATATCATCTCTACTGAGGATGGGTCTCATCACATGAAAAAGAAATGACCAGAGTCAGAGAGAGCTAGGTCTATCAAACTAGGTAATTAAAAAATAATTTAACACAGAAACAAATAGCTTATTAAAATACATAGAACTACAAAGCATATGAACTGTGATTACCTGGGCCATCAAGAATCTTCAGGATGTTCGTGATCTGCAGTTTGAATTTTTGAATGTTTTTACAGATCTGCACAGTGGTGCTCTTTGCCCAATGATCACGGCCAAGACTCAATCAAAAGTTACCATCATGGTCAACTTAGCCATGCAGTCTTCTTACATATTAAATCACACCCAATTCTTTCATCTGGAATATCGGGAAGACTCATGGTGATACTTTAATCATTCTATATGGAAGGGCCTACTAATTCCAAATACTTAAGATCATTTATCTTTCTGTTAAGCTGGCAAGACTCCTCTGCAGTTTCTGACTTTGCTCTAACAAATTCTTTCACTAGTATTTCTTTACAAATGTTTACAGTATGTCCTTAAGCTCTGCAGTAAACACAGGAGGCAGCAGGGTGTTTGGAGGTAGATAGGGTAGGCTGTGGAGCCTAACTGGGTGACCAGAGGCCAGTGACAATCCCTCCGTCTCAGTTTCCCCACTGGAAAATGGGACTTACTCTACCTATCCCACAGGGTTGCTAGAGGAATTAAATGAGTTAAAGGATGTGGAGTATTCAGCCTACGATGGGAAACACCCAATAATTAATGTCCACGACATCGAGGAGCACTCTTGCCTTTCCTCCTCCAAGTGAGTCCCTTTAGTACTGCATTTACACCAGTCATTCCTATAAAAGTTTTAGGCTATGGCCTGAAGCTCTTTGATAAATATTTGCCCCAGGACCCTGGCTACCATGTCCTTTGAGAGGCTGAACACTGCCACCTCTCCTCCTTAAGTTTCTCAGGTCATTCACTCTAGGAGAGGGACTACCACCCAGAGGTTAAGGGATGTAAGCTGTGGGTTCAAATCCTGACTGCCCCCCTTACTGCATGATTTTGAGTAAGCGACTTAACCCTTTTCCCTCAGTTCCCTCATCTTTGAAATGGGGAAGCTAATATTAACTATTCCACAGACCTCTCATGGGATTACATGATGCTGGTAAAGCTGGCCCATGCTAACCAGGACTGCTTTATAACAGTTCTTCCAGAGGAGATAAGGAGACTAGCCAGCATGTGGACGCCGCATCTCCAGGAGCCTGAATAAGTGTTCTCTAAACACGACACAAAGATGGGGAGAGATGCTAATTCCACTACAGGCATGTTTCTCAACCGTTTTTCATTACTGGTCCCGTAAGGGGCCTTTTTAGGCACTTTTTTCCTAATTGCCTCGCCCTCACCCCCACCTCCACCTCCATGAAATTTTAAAAGCACAGGTACACTGTGCATCTTTTCATGTACTGTGGCCCTTTGGAGGACCACAAACCTTTATAATATCTAAGATTTTTTCACACACATCCCACCCAAGAACCAATTTTGGCTCCCCTGGGGGAGGATGGGTCTCATCACATTAAAAAGAAATGTCTATTATTGAAAGAAAGGTAGAGAATAATCTAGAGACTGAATAATACAGTGAACCCAGAGGTGGATGAGAATTGTGGTTAATAGTAAAAGTGAAAGCATGTGCTTCTATGCACTAGGATAGATGTACTCACTATTGCAGGATGGTGGGAATGTGGAGAAGCATGGGAAAAACACAATTAATGTAACCTATGGACTATAGTTAACAGCAATACTGTAATATTCTTGCATCAATGCCAAAGATGTAGTGTGGTAATAATAGGGGGTATGGAAAAAATATGCCAGATGCATGCTATGGACAATAGTTAGTGGTAATAGTCTGGTGAGATTATCTGATAACCTGTAATAAATGTTCCACAACGGTGTGGTGTGTTGGTGAAGGGGTGTTGTATGGGAATTCCACACATATGCATGACTGTTTTTTAAGTTCACAACTTCTGTAATAAAAATATATTTAGAAAAAAGTAAAAAAATAAAATAAAAAAAAAGGAAAAAGAAATGACCATCCAGAGTAAGAGAAAGCCAGATCCACTCTGATTTTCAGCCCTCACCCCCAGACCCCAGAACTTAATATCCTCCATGAGATTCTACCCTAATCCACAGTAGTATGGAATTAGGAGAACTGGGTAAAAGAAAGTAGAGCGTACTTTATTAGCCTGGCTCCTCTACTAACAGAAGACAGAAAGGGAGTCGAGCAGGAATCCCCTCTTACATAAACCTACCAGGTGACTTCAGTGACTGCAAGGTGGCCCATGGAGAAGACTTTTAGAGATCCTCATACTTCCCCAAATCTGTCCACTGACCACAGAATGTCCTACACAGAACCAGGCAAAATCAAGCCATTCAGATTCTGTTGTACCCCTTGGCTGCACAGTAATGATTTTATAGTCATAGGGGGAGAAATAATTTCATTTTATGCCAATATTACTAAGTTAATGTTTCAATCCCACCCCCCCCGCCCACTCCCAGAAAAGTAGAATTAATTCATAGATTTAGATGTGTAAAGGTTGAGTTTTTTTGTTTTGGATAGTTGCTCCCCATGGATCTGTTCTTTCAAGTGGACTGGGCCTAAAAATCTAAGCAAAGATGGCTTTTTCCAGCCAGTGTTTAATTACTAGTTACTAGTTATTAAAAGCAATGCAGACAGATAACTGAGTATACAACTAATAAACATTTACTGAGATTTTTGCTCTACTTAGGACGTGTTAAATTTGACTTGATCAATGTGACACATATTTATGGAGCACCTTCTTGTGCCAGCTGGGAGATTACTGAATCCTTACTCACACAGGCTCATAAAGCAGCATGGGAAGCAAATTACCTACGCAAATGGACACACGTTTGTAATGCCAGAATGATCAAACTGCTTTCAAAGCACAGAGTATGCACTCTATGTTCTGCCCAGGAAAGTAGAGTCTGGAGTAGTAGTCTCAAAAATAGAGACAACCTAGGAGAAGGAATTCTATCTCCCAGGTCCATTTGCAAAGGTTAACCAAGAGGAATGTAGGGTTTATGTCTACCTGATCAAAACTGCCTAAGATATTTCTTTAGACCTCACTCAAACAAAAGGCAACTGCAGGGTTGGAAAACAACCTACTCTACCAACTGGTCATTCCCGATCTCTCTCCCTCTCCTTAGGCCTCCCTATTCCTTGAGACACAAATATATTGTAATTAGGCCAATTAATAACCCTACAATGGCCTCTAATCATTCAAGAGAAAGGGAGAGTCACACTTCTCTCACTTCAAATCAAAAGCTAGGAATGGGAACGAGTGTAGCTCAGTTGGTTGAGCGCCTGCTTCCCATGTATGAGGTCCTGCCTCCTAAGAAAAAAAAGCTAGGAATGACTAAGCTTAGTAAGGAAGGCATGTCAAAAGTCGAGATAGGCCAAAAGCTAGGCCTTTTGCACTAAATTATGAATGTAAAAGAATAGTTCTTCAAGGAAATTAAAAGCACTATTCTGGTGAACACATGAATGATAAGAAAGAAAAACAGTCTTATTGCTGATATGGAGAAAGTTTGAGTGGTCTAGATAGAAGATCAAACCAGCCACAATGTTCCTTGAAGCAAAGACTAATCCAGAGCAAGGCCTTAACTCTCTTCAATTCTATGAAGGCTGAGAGGTGAAGGTGTTGCAGAAGAAAAGTTTAAAGCTAGCAAAGGTTGGTTAATCAGGTTTAAGGAAAGAAGCCGTTTCCATAACATAAAAGTGCAAGGTGAAGCAGCAAGTGCTGATGTAGAAGCTGCAGCAAGTTATCCAGAAGATCTAGCTAAGATAATTGATGAACGTGGCTACACTAAACAATGGATTTTCAATGTGGATGAAATAGCCTTATAATGGAAGAAGATGCCATCCAGGACTTTCATAGCTAGACAGGAGAAGTCAATGCCTGGCTCAAAGCTTCAGGACAGGCTATCTCTTGTTTGGGGCTAATGCAGCTGGCGACTTAAAGTTGAAACCAGTGCTCATTTACCATTCCAAAAATCCTAAGGCCTTTAAGAATGATTCTAAATCTACTCTACCTGTGCTCTAGAAATAGAACAACAAAGCCTGGATGACAGCATGTCTGTTTACAACATGGTTTTCCGAATAGTTTAAGCCCACTGTTGAGACCTACTGCTCAGGAAAAAAAGATTCCTTTCAAAATATTACTGCTCATTGAGAATGCACCTGGTCACCCAAGAGCTCTGATGGAGATGTACAATAAGATGAATGTGGTTTTCATGCCTGCTAACACAATAGCCATACTGCAGCCCCTGGATCAAGGAGTCATTTCGAATTTCAAGTTTTATTATTTAAGAAATACATTTCGTACGGCTGTAGCTGCCATAGAGAGTGATTCCTCCAGTGGATCTGGGCAAAGTCAATTGAAAAGCTCCTAGAAAGGATTCACCATTCTAGATGTCATTAAAAACACTCGTGATGCATGGGAGGAGGTCAAAAGATCAACATTCGCAGGAATTTGGAAGAAGTTGATTCCAAGCCTCATGGATGACTTTGAGGGGATCAAGAGTTCAGTGGCAGAAGTAACTGCAGATGTGATGGAAATAGCAAGAGAACTAGAATTAGAAGTGGAGCCTGAGGATGTGACTGAATTGCTGCAATTTCATGGTAAAACTTTAATGGATGAGGAGTTGCTTCTTATGAATGAGCAAAGAAAGTGGTTTCTTGAGATGGAATCTACTGGTGAAGATGCTGTGTATATTGCTGAAATGACAACAAAGGGTTTAGAATACCACATAAACTCAACTGACAAAGCAGTGGCAGGTTTTGAGAGGATGACTCCCACCTTGGAAGAAGTTCTACTCTGGGTAAAATGCTATCAAACATGCTACAGAGGAATCTTTCATGCTACAGAGGAATCTTTCATGAAAGGAAGAGTCAATTGATGTGGCCAATTTCACTGTTGTCTTATTTTAAGAAATTGCCACAGCCACTCCAACCTTCAGCAACTACCATCCTGATCAGTCAGCAGTCATCAACATCGAGGCAAGATGCTCCATCAGGAAAAGATTAAAACTCTCTGAAGGCTCATATGACGGTTAGCATTTTTTAGAAAAAAGTATTTTTTTTTTAGAAGGTACTGGGGATTGAACCCAGGACCTCACACATAGAAGCAGGTGCTCAACCACTGAGCTACATCCGTTCCCTGACAATAAAGTATTTTTTAAATTATGGTGTGTGCACACTCAATAGACTAGAGAATAGTGTAAACATAACTTTTGTATGCTCCGGGAAACCAAAAATTCAGGTGACTAACTTCATTGTGATATTTGCTTTATTGTGGTGGTCTGAAACCAAATCTACAGTATCTCCAAGGTATGTCTGTAATAGGAATAAATCCCAAAATTAATTAAATCAGTATAGAAACCACAGGCTAATACTGCAAAGTTTCATGAATGTACAGTGAGTGAGGAATGAGTGGTGCAAATTTCTGACATTTAATCTGCCTTCCAAACACTAGTCCTTGGAGTTTTTTACGAAGTTTACCAGAAGGTATCAACAATTTTTAAACATGCTTACAAAGCTTCATAAGATATTTTAAATATAACTCTGACAAAGAAAGGGGTTAGCCTGAAAACACTAATTTCGTTTATCAAAATCAGTCATTCAATTAACTGATAGTAAAGTGTTTTTAATCTGAGTTTGTGTGAGTGTGAAAACTAAACTATGGCTTTTCTTCTGCACCAAGTTCCTACTAAACAGTCTGGAGACGAGGGATTTAACCAGGATTGTCTAGCGCATGCTCCCATACATGACTGTTCATATCTGTCTCCACCGAGAAGCAGGTATTTTCCATTTTAGCAATTTAAATCTTTAAAATTAAATAAAGAATTTACTCAGGCTATGTTACGAGAAAACATTTACTCAATATAATCTGTATCAGAATGCGCTAAAATAGTCATTCAATATTACATGTTCTTTGAAAATTTATATTCATGTAAAAATGGTCCAAGATTAAGCAAGTTAACTCTTACTGCTAGTCACCATTTACCCTATAAAATTATGTATATGATTTTAAAACTTAAAAAGAGAAAAGAAAAAAAGAACACATTTCTCTCATTTGCCTAAATTAATTATTTCATAGTAATATTTCTATACAATCCATGTACATACATAAAACTTTTGAAATAACATAAACTATTTTTATAAAGTACTAAGTTTTTAAGTGTCTGAAGCAATTGCTTACATGATACTCTCCTTTAAAATATTATTTTAATCTTTTAGGCTGTCACTTTAAATGAAATCATATATTTTTATGTGGTCCTTCATTTAAAGGTACTAAATAGTGATCAAACCTATCCACAATGCTATCCCTATAATTGTTTCTTTTCATTTATATGTCACACAAATTAAGTTATACAATAAATGTAAAAATGCACAAGTAAAAGAGATAAATTCCTATTCAGCATGAAATATAAATTTACCCAATGCTCATTGTTAATCTATGTCTTCCAGTAGAAATGATTTATCTGTGCTTTAACTTTGGATAGTTTTCTGGCAGATTTAACTTGGAGACTGCAGCTCAAGCCAGTGTTACCAGGACCAGCAACATTTAAAGACAATGGAAATATTATTCAATATTAATGTAGATTTTAATTTTAATCATTTTCAAAATAACGTATTTTAAGTACCAACACATTTGGAAAATATTTGTACTTTTAAGATGGTATAGAAATCATGTTGCAACACATTCAAGTTTGGTCAATTTCCCCACCATCAGACGCAAGTGCCTTAGTAAGAACATTGATTTTAATTAATATGCTTTAATATAAAAACATGACCTTTTAATTGTATATAAATTACTACTAGCACAAATCCATGTTAGCTCCTAAAATTTGCCCCTCAGATTAAAAAAGTAGAGTCTTATAGTGAATAATAATGTATTTCTCTACATTTTATTATATTATTTAATACAACTCTAATAAACAACTTAAGGTATAGATAAAACAAATATGATTCTTGTGAATACCAGACAACAGCTTAAGTCAACAGTGACTTCAATTTTCACCTAAGCAGAGCAAAAAGATTCAATATATAATCTATTTCAGGGAGAAAAACCTTGATTTTACTTGAGGTGGAAGAGGGAAAGAGTAAAACATGCACTAATTGTGGCAATATCCGGAATGTCAAACAATCATATTAAAGTAAAATTTTATATTAAACCATTTGGATCTTTTCTGCCCTAGCAGAATTTTGGTTGGTTTCTCTATCAAAGAGCTTCATTATTTTGTTACCACATTTTAAAAGAATCCGTGCATTTAAAAAATAATTGACCTTTAATTTGTTTTTAAAGAACCCCTTTCCAACTTCCTGGTAGGAATCATATATTGCTTCCTGATTATAACACATCATCCCTCTACTTACTTTCGTAGTAAACTTTAAATAGAAGGAGATGTTTTTTCTGAGCACACAAATGATTGCAAGAATCAACAATGAATCACCGACGTGTAAAGTTCACATTGTTTAATGAACAGTAACACTTGGGACTCTTTAGAATGAATCAATTAGGTGAATGGGTAAAAAAAGAACAATTACAAAAGTAAGGAAATTCCCCCTACTTTCCTTTTAACTTCCCTTGCGTCAGTCATATTTAAAGGACTTGGAATATTTTTCTTTAAACTTAGGAGTATCTCTCTAGCTGATGTGGAAGACACATGTGTGAGATGGAATTCTATTCTCAGACTCATTACAATTTTACTTAGTAATTAGGAAGCTATATGTCCCTGACAGAATGATGCTAACAAGCTCCTGCAGTTTCTAGTCTAGCAAGAAATCAGAGACTCAAAGCAGACAACTCACTTCAGTAACAGGATTACGCAAGCTGGTTACTAAAGCACAGAAAGCTCTTCTACAGTTTTATATCTGAAGACACTTTTTAAAAGAGATTCTACAGCCAAGATTTACTAAACTAAACTAAAAAACGAAAAACTTAAGAATAGCCATGGAAAATAGTTAGGAATATATGTATATACAAGTTATACAAAGAGGCAAGTTTCAGGTAACTTTCACGTTTTACAACTTTTCCAAGAAAAGATGGAAAAATGTCATTATAACGAATACTTATTCCTACCTGAGATTTCTCACTGAGTATTGATAATCCTGCACCGTGTATTGGGGGTTACTACTGAATTTACAGTAGTTAGCATCTTTCCTTTAAAAAACAAAGCCACGTAGGAATCAATGGAGTTGGGGTTTACTAATATGACTCACACAGGTCAATATAACCGAATTTACATTCATATAAATAAAAAACACCTAGAAAATGGAAGACGTTAGGGGAGGCGGCTTGGTTCAACCAACAAGGGCGACGCTCACGTACCTTAAGGACTTCCATTGGCACCTGGGTGGCAGAGGGTAGGGTGGTGGGCACGCTGACGTTTATGGCTGGGGTCTGACCCACAGGCACTCTCTGTTGCATGAACTGGGCAGCCTGCAGCTTCTGCTGCTGCTCCCTTCGCTCCTGCTCCTGCATCTGCTCACGCATGAGTTGCTGGCGTAGCAAGATGCGTGACGTCATACTGGAGGAGCTTATCGGAGGCTTGGAGGCCCCAGGATGCTCCGCGGAACTGCGGTGGGAAAACCAAAAGACACACAACATTTAGTTTCCTAATGAGACGCTTCGTTTGCATTTGGGAGTATCCTAAATTGCACCAAATTCTGAAATGAGCCTGTGCAAATATAATCAAGTCACAGAATGGTACTCCACATAATTGAAAATCAAGAGGTTGACAGGATTTTAGTCATCAGTAGTTGAATTAAAATAAGTCAGCTTGATTACATCTAGGCATTTTTATCATGCGGCTTAATTTTTTTTTTCTTTTGACATTTTATATTGCACACTACTCACCACCACCAAATATAGCACCGCCATATGCAGGGCCAAGAAGCAATGTATCTTACTGGTACCCAGATTTCCACAAATTGTTTGATTTGCTTTTATTAATGAATCTGGTGAAATAGCAACTCCTACGTGCTAAGTACCTTGAAGATGTCTAAAATGTTTACTAACAAGAAATCCTTTAAAGAAAAGGTGAACTTTGTCATAAGGAAACTTTACTAATATGAGAAATAAAAATCATTAATGAAAGAAGCATTCAAACCAGACTGTTAACACTGAACTCGACCTCAACCTTTGAGAAATGATTAGAAGAAAAGCTGGTTTGACAATCCAATTATTTTCTGCCTGGTTTTCTTTGTACCATCTTTTCTTCTGATTCATTTTGGTACACCCTCTACAACATGTGCTTAGCACGTTCCCTATGATGAAGCCTACTTCTAATGGCCTTCTGGATCCTTATTCTTCCCCAAATTATTTAAAATACTTAAACATTTGTCACAAGTTAAGAATAAAAGCCTTCCTAATTGTCCTAAATGTAGTTTTGATTGCTTATCTTGCTAGTTCTGTGATATCAAGCTATATAAACCTCTCTCTGCCTCACTCTGCTCACCTACCATATCCGGAAAAAAAGGGGATAACAATAGATTTTTACTCACTCACCCATTTATGAAAGTGGGAGATGTTTTAATATTTCTATTGCATCACTTATATTATAAAGCTCTACCTCTTGGGGATTTTGTGAGGATTAAGTAAAATATACATAAATCCCCCAGTACAATGAGCTCCATGGAATACTACCTCAATAAATATTCGCTGTTGCTATTATTATCTAGAAAATATAGTTGTTTATTTATTTCTAGGAATATATGTATTTTAATCTTTTTTTTAAAAGCAAACAGTACAAAATTTTAGCACCTGGAAACAGGAATAAAATACATTTAGAACAGGGGTTCTTAAACTTTGTTTTTCCATGGACCCCTTTGCCAGTCAGGTGAAAACCATGGACCCCTTACTAAGCCCAAACTATACTGTATACTGTTTAATAAATATATCACACCTGCACCAATACATCCCCACAAGAATAATGTTTTTTTCAATTCAAGCTCATGGACCCCTGGTCAAGAATTCTTGCTTTAGAAAAAATGTTTGCTCTTGAGTGAGTCACCTTTCAAGGGAAGAATTTGCACCTTTAGCATTCTTCCTTGAGTGCCGTCTTTACTTTCTAACAAAAGTAAAAAAAAAAACAAACCAAAAACTACCTTTAAATCATTTGACCATCCTCATGAACTCCTTAAAGACAGGAACCTTCAAATTCTGCAGGTAATAAAACATCCTACACATAGTTCCAGAAAAACAACATAATAAAAATTATACTAACAGTTTTATTTATTTTTACCATAGGAAACTGGTTCAGTAAACTATGATAGTTTCATATAATTTAATATTACACAGCCATTAAAAATGGCATAGGCAAGTGGATGATGCTCAAGTAGTTGAGCGCCTACTTCCCATGTACAAGATCCCTGGTTCAATACCCGGTACCTCCTAAAAAAACAAAAACAAAACAAACAAACAAACAAATAAAAACTCTCATTGGGGAGCAGGTGTAGCTCAATGGTTGCGTGCCTGCTTCCTATATATGAGGTCCTGGGTTCAATCTCCGGTACCTCCTAAAAAAAAAAAAGGTCTAAAATATATATTGACATGAATAAAGACTGTATAATATAATGGAGTCTGAAAAGTGAGATACAAAATAGTAGTAATGTATGATCCCATTTTTACAAAGTGCACTATAAGAAAAGTAATGATAATGTTTCTCTGAGCTGCTGCTGGTATATTTTACTACAACTTTTTAAGAAAACAACTTAGTAATAAAAAAAAAGCTACAAAATTGTTCATAAAATTTGATTCTAAAATTCCAGTGGTTTCCCTAAGAAAATTATTTTCCTAAGAAAATAATTCAAAATGTGGAAAAATTTGCATTATTGAACTATTTACAAAATGCAAAATATTCTGAACCTAAATTTGCCCCATAAGAATGGCTAAATACATTATGACACAAGATTGTAAAATATTAATTTTTTAAAAAGTTGTACATCTACAGAGTAAAGTGGAAAATGCAAGTAATAAGAATAAATTGAAAAGTAAGATTCAAAAGTGTATTTACATTCTGATTAAAATAAGTAAGGTATGAGTATGTACACATATACACACTTGCAGGGGATGTATACAAATGATAACAGTTGCCAGAGTGGGAGCAGAATTAAAAATTTCTTTATTTCCCCCCAAACCATATTAAAGCTATGATATTTTTCAATGGCAGAACATATGCCACTAGAAACTAATTTAAGAACATGAGGAAATGACTTGCATGATCAACAGTCACCGTTTGGTTAGAAGAAAAGAGACTGGGTCCATCACAGACAGTACATTTTGACAATTCGATGGGGAAGCAGTGACTGTGTCCAGCACACTGAATCTCTTGGAAGTCTTCAGCATCTAAGAAACCTTAAATCCTCTTTCCTTTATTTCCTACATTGTTAGTTAAAAACACACATGCGCACAGAAATAGAGTAATGTTGATACTCTGCTTATTATTTTAATATCATACACTCATCCACACGAAAAGAATCGTTAGCCATTACTTAATATATTATATAGTCAATTGGTAAGGCTCTACTAAAAGAGCATCAAAAGAAAACAGATTTTCCCACTTTTGAGTATATATTCAAAGCTCAAACATACTTTCCTAAGCTAAGAAGAGGGGGAAAAAAAACTATTTAAAAATAAATAAATAAATAAGCTGTCTTACTATTCAAAGCCTGTCAGGTTAAAACATGCCCAGAGAGACTGATCCTTTTGATAAAAACAGGAGCAAACCTTTGTGCTGTAGCAAAATGCAGCTGTGCGATAATCGCACTAATTAGCTGTTCAAGACAAGTCATTGGCTGTGAGACTGGAGAAAAATCCTTTCAATTAACAGTAAAGCATTCTTGAGACATCTTAAATTAAAATTACTAGTTATCAACCATGCTGCGGCTTCAGACTTTAAAGTCAATCACAATATAATCTAAAGCATTTTCTGAAATATCCTACCAGGAAAAAGTATATATTTATACATAGACCAGCTTAAATAAAGTGAATCCCACTAAAGAAAATCTAGCTAGGCTCCACTGACATTATTTTAATAAATCTTAAAGGAAAGAGAAAAAAAAAAAAGGAAACGTGCCAAGGAAGCTCTGTAGTCACTTCATTACCCACACTCTCTGCAGGGTATTTCCATGTTGCTAAAGACGACTTTCAGATTCTCAGCTTTGCCCTCAATCTTTTAAACATCCCTTTCTCTTAGCAATTATCACCTTATAGACAACGAAAGATGATGATCTCTACACTTCAAAATGTTAGCAAGACAAAATGAGCATAATGTTTTAAACTCAAAATCAAGGTTCCTGTGAGAACATACTGGGGGCAACAATGTTTATTTTTTTTTAAAAATGAGCCTCTGATGCTGAAACCACTAATGCTAAGCAAGGACAGTTGCCCAAATGTATTTAATTATAAAAGCTAACTGAACTCATCCAGGGCCCATGAAGCTCAATCTTCTCTAGATAATCCTAATTCCATAAACCTGATTCCTTTTAATCTGATTATTTAAAGGTCATTTATTCAACAAATGGTTATTCAGTGTTTCCTCTGTGCCAGGTGCTGGGAATACCTGGTTTCTAATCACACAGAGTTTAAATCCAAGGTCACATAATTTTTCTAAGATGTCTTAAAATTAAGGCAAATATCTAGATTACCTGATTCTTATCTAGTCCCACGTGGGAAAATGTACATCTGGCCATAAGAAATCACCCTTTGAAAGTCAACTGAAGCACAGGTAAGAAAGAGCCTTTACTGGCACTTACCCGAATCACGGAAGCCAGACACACAACTCCTCTGTGTGAACTGGGAATCACTCAACAGCGACTCCCGGTCTAGCTCAGGCACTGCTGAGCAGCATGATCTCTACCAAGCCATTTAACCTCTCTGAGCCTCTGCAAAACCCACTTCCCAAATGTACTGCAGCGACTGCTTGAGCTGTTAGCTAAATTAAAGTGCTTAGCACGGCAGCTGGAATACAGGGTATGCACAACAGGTAGCTGCTAAACGTGAGCAGAGTTCCTACCGCTGGCTGAACTTAAAATTTTCCCATTAACCTTCAAAGGCTCCCCCGTCTCGGTAATGGTATAGATATGTGAACAAGTGCTCCGAATTACCCAGGATACTACTAAATTCTTAAATTATTTTATTTCACTGCCTTCATCAACCACTCAAGTGTATCAGGAATTCCATTACTCCCAATACCTCGGCATCTAAACAACATCTGCCTACCACCGCTCACCTCTGCAAGTGATACCAACACCCCTTTACTCGAGCATATGAATCCGTCTTTGGTGTCGATAATCGCAGTCATCCAAGACAGGAATCTGGTATTTAGCTGAAACTTACTCTTTAGGCTGAAAGAGCTGTTAAACTTTTCCTTGTGTTTCGTTTCTTTAATTCCTCAGATAGAGTCCAGCTCTGCCGCCTACTAACCTTGCGACCTTGGCCAAGTTAGTCAATCACTTTGAACTTCAGTTTTCCATATTGAAAAAGCGTTTAATACCATCTACCTCACAGTGTTCGGGTGAAAATTAAAATTGTTAATAGATGTAAACAGCTTAGCACAATGGTTGGAACCTAGTCCAATAAACTGGAACATAGTTCAAAATTAGGAGTAAAAATAATGCTATTAAACTCTGAACATGTGACTTTTTTGATATGAGGAAGTAATTTTTTATAAGCCAATATAAAAATTTGGACCATAGCAGATTTGTTTAATAAGGTTCAGGCAATCCCTATTCAATTCAGAAAACATGACAAAGTTTTACAGGGACAAAGAGAGAAGATAAGTTATCCTGCAATTCTCTCAAGAGCTATAAAATAAGAATCCTAGCATTTTCTCAAATAAAAAATAATCTACATCATAATCATTCAGTTGATACAGCTCAAAGCCTTGCATTTACTTACACCGGGGTACAATGTGATATGTTCAGAAATGGCTGATGTTGACACACACAGTGGAGACACAGGACAGGCAAATACTATTAGCATTATACACAGATGAGAAAGTTGTCATGGATATGTTAAGCTACAGGGGTGTCCAAATGTAAAAAGTACTGGGCTGGCTGCAACAGAATCAACTGAGGACTTTGCCTAAAATAAAAACGCCCAGTCTCTATCCCTGGAAATTCTGACCTCAGTTGAGGTAAGGCCTAGGAATCAGTATGTCTACAAAAATTCTGCAGCTGATTCTGATACCTGTCCAGGTTTGGAAACTAATAGTAAAGAGTCCAAGATTCAGCTATCTCCAGTAGGAAAGCTGGGACATGAAACCACAGCTCTGATTCCTTGACCAGAACACTTTCCTCCATGTCTAAGGAAATTCACATTCCATTCCTACCTCCAGTTAACCTGGTGAGAGCTCCGAAGAGTTCTTCTGATACAGAATTCAACATGTTGGATGGAACATAATGGAAGGACCACTCAGTCCTGCCAAATGGGCAATATAAAACTAAATAAACAAACAAAAGACAATGGTCCCAGAACCACCAGTGGGTATGTACGATTATAACACAAATACTTTATGATTAAAAGGAACTGATAGGTTGAATATAGAGGAATTGCCCTCAACCAATTTTACTTTGTTCTGTCAGTAAAATCAATTCTAAAGAATCTTTTGAAAGTGTCTCCAAATGTATAGATCACTGAAGTAAGACTTGGTAAATGGAGATATGTTTTTAAATGACAGACTAGGTATCTAACATTTCAGAGTGATTAGCACTTCTGTTTTTAATCTTTTCATTCTTCCAAAGTGACTCAAGGTGACTTTTTCACCATGTATGGTGGAGTCAATTACCAATAAGAAACTGTGGTGGCTAGAAATTGCATGTACCCCCAGAAAATCATGTTCTTAAAGCTGATCCATTCCTGTGGGTATAGACCTGTTATAAGTTGACCTTTTAATTAGGTAACTTCAGTTAAGGCATGGCCCTGTATGGGTGTTAACCTTCTTACTGGAGTCCTTCATAAATGGGATGAAGAGAGAGAGAGAGAAAACCACAGAAGAAGCTGAAAGTGACAAAACCTGGAAGAGAAGGGAGAGACCCTCTGACACCGCCATGTGCCCTTCCATGTGACAGAGGAGTCCAGGATTTCCAGAAACCAGTTTTTGGGAAGAAAGCATTACGTAATGATGCCTTGATTTGGACATTTTTCTTAGCCTCAAAACTTGTAAGTTAATAAGTTCCCATTATTAAAAGCCAACCCATTTTATGGTATCTGCTTTCGGCAGCAAAGCAAACAGAAGCAGAAACTATATCATCACTTGTACTTAAAAGAGCTGGGAGTAGAATCCATTAAATGTGAAAGTACCAGATTCCACAGTTTGGATTCAGAAACTGAGATCTTCCAAACTTCTAACATCATTAAACTTGGATTTTAATGGTCAAGAAAAAGAAAAATGAAAAAAAAAAATCTCATCAAATTCTAGATTTTTCCAGTAAAGTGACCAGCTCATATAATAAATACTATGGGTTTTTGGCATAGAGAAAATAAAAAGGCTTACAAAGTGCAGCATGTCTTTCCTTCTTTCTTTCAACAAATATTTTAATTCTTTTCAGGGACCAGGTACTGTTAGACATTTGGGATATTATGCTGTCCAAACTGGACTCCTGTCCTCATGAAGCTGTGTATCTACCATTGAACAAAAAGAGGAAAGCTTTCTAAAAACTAAGAAATACTGTACAACTATATGTTTAAGTTAAAAACCTAACACCTTCACTTCCTAACACTTTGACTCCAATTTAGTCTGTAAAAATTGGAGAGCCTCCACATCAATTTGGGGTTAATACCCTTAAAGCTGAACAAATTAAACAAATTTCCGTTACTGTATGGATCCAGTTGATCTTACAAGATCAAGGAGAACCTTTACAAGACTCCCAATGTAGCAGTGGTCCCCAAAGGAAAGTACAAAAGATGATCCCCCAGGGGACAGGAAGAAAAGATTTTATTTCTTTATTTTATCTCATCATTATTATTTTCTATTTTTGCACGTTTTATAATGTAATATAACATTAACAGTGCTACATGTATATAATTTATAAATAAAATAAAAATACATTGAGGTCATGCTTGAAAAACAATAATGAGGAGGGGTGATCAAAACAGTTTTGAGACCTCTGTAATAAATGACTAATGTTCTTCTAGGTAATTTTCATTACCAGATTTTTTAAAAAGTTGGCTATCTTTCCCACCCAAAGTGTTTCCCACATCTATACACTCCACCTGAGGAGAATATCAGACTCTTATTAAAAAATATTTTAAATCAAGCATATGAGTGTTGCCATTTCCTCATTGTATGGTCACAACTGACCTCCAATTTCCACAGATACCACTACAGGTTGGCATGCTCTTAACTCTCAATTCCCTTCAAGGAAATTGCCTCTGAGAGCCAGGCTATTGGAAAGCTGTAACGTACACAAAGTCAAAGTGCCCCACACGCAAGTTTTCTGTCTTTCCTTTCAAGCTTCCTTCCCCTAGACCACATTCTAGAATTCTTGCTTACATTGCCCAATTATGGAATCCCATTTCCATCCAGCTGCCATGTTTTTAAAGGCTCTGAAAAATCAATTCCCTATAAGATGTTGGGAGTGGATATGGCTCAAGTGGTTGAACGCCTGATTCCCATATGGGAGGTCCCGGGTTCGGTCCCCGGTGCCTCCTAAAAACAAACAAAAAAAAACAAACAAAAAGCAAACAAATGAAAAAACCAACTCAGGGGAGCTGATGTGACTCAGTGGTTGAGTGCCGGCTTCCCACATAAGAGGTCCCGGGTTCAATCTCCACCCTCATACCCCAGTACCTAAAAAAAAAAAAAAAATCCCTTTAAGATGTTAATATTGATGTGGAAAGACATGATACTCCACCTACAGTATTTTAAAAGGAAGAACTTTTTTTTTAATCTAAAACTATGAAAATTTAAAGGCAAAATTCAGAAATGAGTAGGAAAGTAGTTGGAAGGAACTTTTAAAAGGCAGAAAGGCCTAACACCACTCGAATCATTGCATCGTCACAGGGCACGCTCGGTCCACTTTTCTAGACAACCTTTTCTATCATAATAGGTCCGAGAAGTTTCAAAAGCCTTAGACTACCATCACTTAACAATCACTATATGTCTAGGACATGTATACCAAGATGAAAAGTTTGCAACTGTTTCTGTTGAAATCAAGGCAAAGCTATGAATTATGGTCTTAGGAACAGTGACTGTGGATACCTGTCATGGTTTAGGAGGCAACCTTACAAAAGAGTAGTAATGATTTACGCCTCCTCAGCATCCTGCCCCACTTCTTTGGTAAAGTACCCTGGTTTCTCCTTGAAGAACCAGCCTCCCGCACTTTCAGTTCATGAGGAATGGACTTGTATCCCAAAAGTTGGTCCAAAAAGAGTTAGCCCCGTGCTCTGACTAGAATTATTGAGGGAACCTCTGGAACTTCCTAGAAGAAAGTCAACATCAACGAAACAGAAATATGAATCAAAGGTAGGAACAAACACAAAGAGGGAGGCACTGTTCTGATGACATCGAACATCAGAATCATACTTGAAGTCTTGGTAACCCTGGACATTGATTTACAAAGGCCAGTCAATCTCCATTTTTTGCTTAAGCCAGTTGAGTTGCCCTAATATACCACAGATGGTTTTTGTGACATTTTAGAAAGTATCAGTAATTCTGAGAGACATAATCAAAAGTTTCAATCTAGGAATCAGCATTCAAACAACCCATTATCCTGTTTTATCAAGGTACGCTGTCACCCATAACATATCCCAGCTTCCCGGGAGCTGGGTGCCTAAGTTTTAAATGAGATTTAAGCAGAAATGCCATGTGGCACTTCCAAGAAGTCTCCTTAAAGAAACGCACCCTTCTTTAAACCTTCTGCCATCATGTTTTCTGGAATTTGGCTGTAATTGGTACAGTTCCAGTAGTCATTTTGGACCAAGAAGATGAGGCCAGCCTAAGGTTGGAACTGGAATATATCTGGTTCTTTATGAGCCACCTCCATGAAGGCAGGAATTTTATAGGTTGTTCATACATAAATTTCCCAGTACCTACAAGAGTCCTTGGCACATGGTAGGATGAAATAAATATCTGTTAATGAAGAACCTTGGTGTCTCTATCCTAACATAATACCCCATCTCACAGAAATCAAATAATCCTAGAATCTTAGTATTGGAAGACCTTTTGTCACCCATTTGCTTGAATCATGCTCTCCATATCATGCCTAAAAAACATGCAATGACAAAGAACACATTATTATTCCCAGGAGCTCTCCCTCTAGGATCCACTGTATTTCCTTAATTCTAAGAGGAGCCCCCCTCCCCCATACCGATACACACATTTTAACATTTCCCAAATAAAACAAAAAATCAAAACAGATCTTATAATCAGTGTATACATTTAATAGCTTTTCTTCTCCCCCAAACAGTTGCCTTACAATCAACAGTGACTTGGACTCAAGGAATTATATTTGATAGGAAACTGATTTGATATCAGGTCTAATTATGTCCCCCTAAAAACTAAATTGAGTTATGGTCTGGTCATTCAGAAATCTGTAGGTGGTAGAAACCCACTTGATAAAAAGGCAGAGGAAGAAACATTCAGTATTGAGTTATTATTTAAATGAAAATCCAAAGAACCTAACAGGGAAGAGCCAGAACACCTGGGTAGAAATCTTGGCTCTGTCACTGCTTAGCTGTATGACTTGGGTAAAATTCTTAATTCACCCAATCCTAAATTTTCTCACCTACAAAATGGGGATGGAAAAAGTACCCCATCACAGAGCTTTTATGATAATTTAATGCATTAAAACAGGTAACATGTTTAGAATGGTGCCCGGTGCACACTGTGAGCAATGAGTAAAAGGTAGGCAGTGAATTTCTTCTATACCATGTTTCATTTCCTGAGTTAGTATTTTCTAAGTATCTTAAAATTCCAAAACTAGTGAAAACTGACAAGCTTTTTCTAAGAAGCCAAAACTCTTAGCACATTGCCTTCAGCTATGATGTTTCTTTACTTTTCCTAGAGGAAAAAACGCAAGAAACAATTCATTCGCACTGTGTGCACAAAAAAAGTTAATGGGCATCAGCTCAATGAACAAGTTTTGCCCAAGATGTTTGCTAAGAATTTCATTCTGAGAGTTTATAAGGGAAGGATGCAGCTATGGCGAGTATTTTATTTGACTGGAAAAAGAAAATCAAAATCAGTTAAGCCAACGGTAGTTGAAATTAAGAATTAATTTGGATGTAAATTCAGGTGGGACATCGCCACTACCCTGATGTGTATTTTAGAATGGCAAGTTTCACCCATTCATGCCATCCATTAATTTGCTTAAAATTAATATTAAAAAATCATTAGTAAGTTATAGAGTACATTTGTGTGGAGCATGGATCACAACAGACATCATTTCCCCAACAATTTACTGATTTACAAAGCAGAGATTTTTCCATTTTTAGCACAATGGCATTTTAAATACATACTTACATAGACTTTGTCATAAAATGTTCTGTCATTTCAGAGAGATAATCAATTTAACTGCTTTGAGGGCAGAGAATGAAAAAAATCTAAAATATCTATAAAAGCAAACATAATACAACAAAAATAGAAACATAAGAAAATAGAAAATTTTAAAACAACTATAAGGTCTTTTAAAGATGTCTACTGAAAATGATGAACTTTAGCCTGCAATTTTTAAAATTTGCGGGGATTTATTTTTCTAATAATCAAATTCTAAAAATAGTTCTGCAACATTTAGTATTTTTCCATTATTCTTGCCGTCTTTAAACACACCTTCACAAGCTGCTGAACATAATGCTTTTCTGACTTAATCAGAACCTCTCTCATGACCCAGGAACGTTCAGTAAATAATTATTAAGCTCCAGAGATGGCTTTTGCATAAGTTGATTTGCTTGAATGCCTATTCACTGAGGGACATAGCTTTTCGTATTGTTTTCAAATCTAATCACAACATTTAAAGCAAATGTTAAAAGGGGAAGGAAGCTACTATCCATTCAATATTTCTCCATTTTAGCATTTCTTTGGAACTGCTGATTTTCAAATTCAAACTACATTTCTATGCCAAGCCGATTATTCTTATGTTTGGACATTTCTGTTGTATTTTCCCCTCAAAGAGAGCAAAATCAATACACAGAAATGCACACAAGATGTGTATTAATGTATCTGTTACTATTCGACAGTCAGAAATAAAGGAGAAACCAAAAATCAAATGTGCTTGCCATGGGACAATTTTGATAAATACTACTATTAAGCATACTCATTTCCCTGAAGAAAATTCTTTTTTATTCATAAAGAGAGCTTGGCTGCAGTCCACCTTGTAATCATAAACCGAGCTCTATTCTAACTCAGATTTTTCAGTCTTTTTTTTTTTTTTCATTATTAAGACCAACTTTCAACTTTAAATGAGAGGAAAAAAATAATGGGCTAGCATTTCAATCACTCCCCCCCTCACACACACACATTTTAGTTGTTATCCTTTTCATATTCACCTACCAGAGGTAGCAGCTGAAACCAAATAAAGCTACAGTCAAAAGTAACAGCCCCAGTATTTTTAACTCCCAATAAAACCTTCCCTTTCTCTGCCCTCCCCCCTTTAAAATAAAAATCCACTCCTGTTAAATGCTCCCAGAATTATTTCCAGAATAAAACTTCACTTACAGATATAAGCTCTCAAAGGAGCATGGCATAAACATCTGAACTCTAAGCGCCTCCATCTTTTTTCCTTTAAGGTGTTCTGCAAGCCCTTGGCGAAGAGTGAAAGTCAAAGTTAGTTCTGGCACTGGCTGTGTCACTAGGGGTGGCTCCTGATAAGGCCCTGGAAACTCCAATCCAAACACAGCTCTGTGCTAGAACAGTGCCTGGTGTCTGTCTGCAACAACAGACCTGTTTAATCCAGTACCTACTGTACCTGCAGGACACAAAAATGTTGCCTCACACCGCAAAGGGGGCTGTGCAAGGACCCAGGCACAGCAAGAAATCCCACCCAGCAGCCAGGCGAGCACCTTGGGATGCTTACTTAACCTGGCTGAGCTCAGGTGCCGGTTGGGGCTTGCAGGGACTACGTGTTACTAGAGAACTTAGGTAATTTCACAAACTGGTGAATTTTTAACACTTAATAGATGCACAGAATGTAGGAGGGTTGTGGGATTGCTTGGGTCCTTCTCAGTTCGGGAGTTCTCAGGCATCAATTCAGCACACACCTCTGGCTGTTTGCATCCATGCAAAGGCATTTTTGGAACTGGGGCTTGATAACTGTACACACCCTCCTGCTGACAGGCTATTGATGTAGCACAGGGCTCCTCACCCTCAGACCCCGAGAATATAAGGAGAGCTGTCCTGGTGAGAGTAAGAGGCAAGCTGCTTCTAGTTCTGGGCACAATCTTTTAGGACACACAGGTCTTCAGGCCATACACCGGTATTTTCTTAGGCTGTGTTCCAATCCAATTCTGAATGCATCAGTATACAAAAAAAAATAAATAAATAACAAGACTGTTCTCAAAAAGAAAAACAAAACAAAACAAAAACACTTTAAAATGCTACCACTACATCAATATTATCAAAATTTTCTGCACGTTTTACAAACTCAGCTTACCAAAGATGTCCTGCAGAGTTATGTAAAATATATATGGCTCTTCCCATACACAATTTAAAGTCAGAACAAAGACATCTGACATTGACTAGCTGTGTTTCCCGGTCTAGTTATTTCACCTCTCTGTGCCTAAGAATTTATCTCACAGGTAAATGGTTAGAAAACAATGCAACCTCTATACACTATAACCAACTCAAATTTCATAATGTAAAGAAATTATCTTGTTTTAACTTCCCTCAAATAATAGGAAATATTCAGCCAGAATCTCAGTCAAACTATTTCTGGCTCTTTTTATTTTTTGTTCATTTGCTCATTCATTCTTTTGTTCAACAAATATTTATGGGACATCTACTATGTTCCAGGCACTGCGCAAACTCTGGGCTCTTTCTACATACCAGGCACTGTGCTAGGTACTGGGAGTAAACAGATGTCTGAGTTGCTATACGATTCCCCTTAATAACCTACCCCACCTCTCTTTTCCTGCCCCTAGCATGGTCTAGCATAAAATTAAGAACATGGGTCCTGGAGTTGACTTATCCAAGTTCAAATCCCATCACTTACTAATTCTGTGACCTTGTGCAAATTAGCTAACCTCTCTGTGCCCCAGTTTCCTAACCTGAGAAAGGAAATAATAAGTGACAATCCCATATGTTATTGTTAGAACTAAATGAGATAATACCTGTAATGTCTGCAGCATAGTCTCTGACACATAGTAAATTCTCGATTACAAAAGTGCTCTTTTAATTATAAATGTGGTTAGTACTGCCTATCAAAGGGTAACATGAGCTCACCTAGAAAACCAAGGGAAATAGGAAAGAGGGAAGAAAACCTGGAGAAAGTGGAGGATTGAGTAAAAACAGAGAGAGAGAGGCTAGGGCATTACCATATCAGGATCATTAAGGGTTATTTTTTAAAAGGTCAAACTGGACTCTAGTCCACCTCAGGCAATATTTTGAGCTGCCTTAAGTTACAAGGCAGCAGGGTAAGCTTTAGAACACCTAAAACCCTGATTTATTACATGCTTACCCACAAGGAAAATCTGTGCCTTCCATGGGCTCTCAACTGTTGACCATGAAACCAATGGTATCAATTTCAGCCATTCCATTAGGGGACACGATGTGGTGCCAAAATTTTCCCTGGCTTCTTCAGCCAATGACATCACTTGACTTTTTATCCTGGACAATCCACCACCCCAAAAGACATTTCCATGGACTATTTATATAAGTGTGTAAATAAAATTACTTTTAAGGAACATGTGTTCAACATATTTATGGTAGTTTAGAAAGATCTGTATTACAGTAGCTTTCTCAATGAAATATCTACCAGCAAGTTGGACTAAAGCTTGACTAAAATGTGTACATTGGCTACCACCTACAAAATTCATAAAAAGTTTTACATATACTCCAATACTAAAATCCTGTCCCTTGAGCTATCACCCAATTATTCAACAAATGTCTTCTGAGTGGCAGGAAACACATCTATTTGGTTTACCATTGTCTTTCTAGAACCTAGTCAAATAAGGTGGTTGATGTTCAATAAATGTTTTCTAAATGAATTAATCTATAATGTGTAAGCAACTCTCTTAAGCATATCTGTATTATCCAGACATGCACCCTTAGTGGGTATACAAATGTATACGTACATGTAGACACACACATATACACAAACCCTGAATTTAAACACAAACTAAGAATTGGTAATGGAGAGAAAAAAGGGGAAATATAATATTAAAACAACGAAACAAAGCATGTGCAGAATAAAGATATTACTCTTACTCCAATGCATTTCAAAACCTTGCTCCAAGTTGCAGCATATCAATTGGAGTCATCAGAATCCTCACTGATCCCTTTTCAAGATGAACCCTAGCTGAAATCAAATTTAAAAACTATCAACCATCCAAGCAGCCAACTTTTTCTTTGGAAGCTAAACTGGGTTATGGAATCTTTTTGGAAGGAAAAACTCAATCAATATTTTGAATGGGTTAAAGAGGAGATAATAAGTTTTATTTGTTATCCAGACCATAACTTGGTCTGAACAAAAGTAAAACCACTGTTTTATCATGGCTCAGAGTTCTTCTCATTTGATTTGGGTATCAAATGTTCTATCGCCCCCAAACCATGTCATTTTCTTCTATCTTTTCTTTCTGTAATCACTGCTCTTTTCATTAAACACACAACAGTTAACATTTGAGGGCTTATATATGCCAGGCACCATACCGACCCATGGACTGTCCCCTATATTCAATTTAAGAAGCATCTATCTCGACTTCAAATGTTTCATTATGATCCCAGTCAATGGTTTCCAAAACCTGTATTCCTATCAGAAGTACCTGGGAAGCCCGGGAAACCTTCTCCCCACCTTACCTGGCTTGCTTAAAATAAACTCAGGAGCTTTTAAAGGTATAAATGTCAAGCCCCTTTCCTCAAACTATAAATGAGACTCTCCAGGAGTATGGTTTGGAATTCTATATTTTTTTCAAGCTCCTCATAAGATTCTAATGTGAAGTCAAGTTGGGAACAATTCATGTGCAGTAAAAAATATTATATAAAAATATTATAATATACATAATTACAGTATATTCTATGTATATTATCTCTTTAAAAGCGGTAGGAAAATATCCAAGAATGTAAGCACTCTTTATTTGTCAAGTAAAAAAGTCTTTCCTCCAATAGTTTAATTCTTTTATAAAGTGTGCACTTGGATTTGCTTTGGACATGCTTTGAATTTCCTGTGAAGGCTTTATTATGAGGTAATTTAAGAGAACCATGGGAGTGGTTATGAAACTCAGAAAGTACTAACAAGAGTAACAAACACAGCTCTTCTTCTCCCCACGTGCCATTAGGTGCACATTCTGGGACAAGTCCGAAGCCACCAAAAGGCCCTACAACTCAGTTACTGATTTGCCTGATGTGAGAAATATTGTTCTCAGCACTATGGGGGAGACAAAGATGAAGATGCAAGAGGCTCCGTTTTTCAGGAGCTCACGTCAGAGAAACCCCACACTCACATACATACGCCTGTTAAAAAGAATGGGCAATGTGACTATTCTCACTGTGCTGCTTTTGTGATAATCAGGGTAGGCTAAACATTCGCTATATTAGAAATCATGCATGTGTCCCCAGACCTAGGTTTTCTCCCTAGGTCTGGCTTTTAGAATGCTGGTGATAAACTAAGCCTGATTTATTATATGACCATCCTGTATGGGAAAAGACTGTAACTCTAGGTATCTTTGGTCAACCTTAAGAGATATAGCAGGGGGACGGATGTGGCTCAAATGGTTGGGCATCCATCTCCCATATGGAGGAACCTGGGTTTGATCCCCAGGACCTCCCAGTAAAAATTTAAAAAAGGAAAATACAGAAGGCGCGTGGGCCATGTGCGGGTGGGCCACCAGGCCCAGTGCACAGGTGAGCCACCAGGTCCCGCGAGCAACGCAGCAAGATGATGACATAACATGAGAGTGACACAAGGGAGGGCCAAGATGAGACACACCGAAAAAACAGGAACTAAGGTAGTGCAGGCAGTAGGACACCTCTCTCCCACATCAGAGGTTCCAAGGATGGAATCCCAGTGAAGACAGGAGGAGAAGGATGAGAAGAGAGGGCAGGAAAGACACAGAGAATTGCCCAGCGAATGGACACAAAAACAGCAAAAACGGGGGGGGGGGGG
>JAQZBX010010708.1:0-43885 GCA_029593785.1 Cabassous unicinctus
GCCGTCCATCAAGGCAAAGGGAGAATTAGATTCCTCCTTTTGATGGGAGGGGTGTTAAATTGTGGATATATTTGAAAATCCAGGACAGTCTGTGCTCTGGTCACAACATGATAGATTCTTAGTAAATACTTGTTGAATGCTGCAGTCAGGATCTTTCTGAAATAGCAGAACTGATGATAACTATTTAACAGTAAAATGTGTCATGAAAAATTATTTGGAAATTTAGATGTAAGATTAATACACAAAAGCAATCTCTTAATTACTTAAAATGGATTATTTCAAATAATCTTAATTTTTCTCTGAAGGGTAGACTTTGTAAAATTTGTCTTTAAATCAGCCTCTGAGAACAAGAACAATTAAGGCAGTTAAGATAGCATTAAAAATGTAGATGAAAAGTTGGCATTTCTGCATTAAGATTAGAAATCAGCTTCTCAAATTTTGGGGAGTAAGACTTAACTAAAACTTCCAACACTGACATACAAAATTGGTTTAAACCTGGAATAAATATTTTTTGATGTTTTTCATATTGAGAAAGATGGAGTTCAAGTAGCCATGCCTCAAAGCCTGTCTACACTTTTGGACATAATATTCATTGATAGTTTGAAGCAGTTTCATGGCTGTTTAAATTTTTTCACTAGTTTCCTGATTTAATATCAATTTCTTGGAAAATTTGAAAATTTCAGAAAAATAGAAAATCAATATCTTATCCCACTATACAGAGATAACTGCAGTTTTAAATATTTGGTGCATTTTCTTCCAATCTTTTTATCCTCCAATATATAAATATAAAATTATTTCATAGATGAGATCATACTGCTTATACAGTACTGTACCTTGTTTTTTTTTTCATTTTAACTTGTACATTGTGAGTATTTTTCCCATGGCATCAAAAATTGTCTTTGAAAAATTGAAAGCATTTTGGGCAGACAACAAAATTGAAAATGTTTTCTTGGTGTGACACATATCTTTCCAACTCAGTCTCTGAGGTGTCCAATAAAATTTTTATACTTCTAGCAAAAGTGACAAACACAAAATCGGAGAAGATAAAAATGACCATTATAAGGAATTATAAAGGTTACAACAATAAGTGCTTTAAATAACAAACAATTAGTATTGGAATATTATGCAGAATTATATCCATATACATTTTTTAAATTGTAATACTGAATTTTTATTGAAGTATAGCACACTAAATCAAACCAATTGCAAAGAGGTGAACTATAGACCATGGTTAATAGCAATGCTTCAATATGCATTCATCAATTTTCACAAATGTACCACACTAATGAAAGATGTTGTTAATGGGGAAAAGTGTGGGAGGGGGAAGGGAGTGATGTACATTAGAATCCTTTACATTGTAATATTTATGTAATCTAAAGTTTCTTTAAAAAATAAAAAAAAGAAATTGCAATGAAAACAGTTTTTAAAGTTGGACCCAAATATCTTCTCAATAAGACCAGGAGATTAGGAGATGTAGGTTGAGACAAAACAGTATAATAATGTAGAAGAAAAATGATGATCATTTTAATTGTCTTTGGCAGTGTTTGTAATGCTGAGCTGGTCAGGAGATTGAGGCTGTAATTATAAAGGGGCAGAGGATATGGTAGGTTGTAATGGGTGTCATATTTTAATCTCCATTAGGATCTCAATTCCTCAGAAATTTTATAGTAAATAAGTAAGATCAATTAATTGAGCAGATAATATATATCCTGGTTTCATTATTCTTTATATGATTTATATGATGATTCATGAATGTGTCTTTCATGAAGAAAGCTTAGGGTCAGAAGACTTTTTTCCTTTTGGAAGAATCTAAAATCTCTGGTATGATCAATTTCAACCCATACTTTGATGAACTTTCACAGAGATGATGTTGGACATCTAAAAAATTAAAAATAAATAAATACAAAGGAAACAGAGGCAAACCCAGAATTTCTATTTTATAAGAGAAACATTCTGAATTACTCTGAAACAACATGAAAAGATAATTTGAAACCAACCATCTGGTATCTCTTTAGCAGGTTTAACTTCATGGTTGGTCCACGTACAATAATGCAGCCAATCTGACATCATGATTGTGCCACTGATCGGTCTTTTGTGAATACTTAGGTCAAACCAGTAAAGTGTATCTGGTCTCAGGAGTTACTTCTGATTTCATGATATATCCAGCTGTCTGTATTCTGAGAGGAAATTAATCAGCATTCCTATGTCAGGGCCCCACTGTAACAGGAGTTAATGGAAAAGGAACAAACCAGGCAATAAACATAAAATTCAAAGAAAAAGAAGCAGTGTGGTTGTTGCAGAGTTCTGTTATTAATTCCCCACACAAACTGGATGTCAGTATATCCAGACAGGTGACAATTCCTCTTTCTCACTTCTCTGGAAGAGTGTGAGAGTATTTTGAAATCATTTTGTGTGAGTTTGGTACACAGTTAAACCACAGTTTTGAGGAAGGAGTAACACAATGTGGACTCCTTGCTGGAAGCTATCTCTCTGGAGGCTGAAACTCTCTGCAACAGCTCCAAGAGATATTATTCTTGGAACATGCAGCCAGGGGAACAACATGGATAAGCCATTTCCAAATAATGGAAAGGATCAAGTCACTTTCAAACTACATGTTGGGACTTGCTGGGAAGTGTTTGGAGAAAGTGAGCCCAGTTCCCTCACTCATAAGAAAAGAACTTAAAAGTGGGAAACTCCAGTGACTTACCTCCTCAATAGGCATGGGGTTTATGCATGGGAGAAAAGAAAGAAAGAAAAAAATTATGTGGGTTCATCATTCCCCAGACAGGTAAGAGAATTACTATATTTCCTCTATGAGAAATATGTAACTCATTAAAATGTGCATAATAGAGGATCCTGGGACACAGTCATGAAAAAAAACAAAGAAAAAGATATCTGCTGTCTTGCAGTAAGATGTCAGTAACTTAACCTGGCACATTTGCAATCACTGCAAATTAAATTCATTCTGATTACTCCATGATAATGCCTTAATGAGGCAGTAGAAAAAGAGTATCCTTGAGTGGTCTATAGAGAAATAGTCTCATGCATAAATCTCTTTAGTAATTGGCCCAGAGTATCAAATTAGCAACTGACAGAATTTTGAATGAACAGCAAATGTCAGGCATTCTTGTACTGTATGCTGTTCTCAGTATTTTGAAATGCCCATTTTACATTTCTGAGCAGACTTTAAATGAATAATTCTACCCCTATTTCTCTTTTCTTAAATTAAAGTACCTCAATTGTAAAAATTGAATTATTTGAAATAGGAGAATCTTCATTCTCACACGGTTCCTTAATTATCCATTCATACTTACCAGGATTTTACAAAATCTCCATTGTAAGGAAAATAATCTTTTTTGTTTTCCCATTTCTCAGCTTTCTTGGGACCTCAGCGACTTTTGTGACTTTCTCAGTACAAAGGATAACATTCCATTCTAACTATGTCCTGCTTTATCATATGAATCTGTCCTCTGACTCTTCTAATAACTTTTAAGGAAATTTACTCTCTGGTCTTAAAATGTATCATGTGACCCGATGACTACTTGGCTGCTATACAAGCTGGCAACATCTTTAATACTTACTTGTACATCTTTTCTTTCTTGTACATATATTAATAAATTTGTCATCAGCAAATAGAAACATAATTCTTTCTTTCTTCTTAAAGAAAAGACTTCACAGTTTACATAATGTTACTTTACAACAATATCAATTCAGTACCAAAAATCCAAATAATTTTTTAAAAAAACATGTAACAATCTTTATTTAGAATGAGGTAGATATCTGACAATTTGTTGAAATGAAAAAATTTTCCCTTGTATTTGACTTTTTTTTCACAGTAGATAAAATCATATAGTGAAAATGAACCAAAAAACTTACCTGGATCATTGGCTTGTAAATTTATTAAGGCATGGGTATCATTTCTTCACATATGTGTCATCAGTGCCTCAATAATAAGTGAACGCAGGGGGAGTGGATGTGGTTCAATCAGTTGGCCTTCCAAAGGGGAAGTTCTGGGTTTGATTCCCGGTGCCTGCTAAAGAAGATAAGCAAGAAAGAGAGCTGATGCAATGGGCTGGCATGGTGAGCTGACACAATGAGATGACAGAACATGTTAATGTAATGAGGAGATGCAACAAGTAGACACAACAAGAGGCACACACAGCAGGATGTGGTTCACATGATTTGACATCTCCCTCCTACATGCAAAGTCCTGGGTTCAGTTCCTGGTGCCTCCTGAAATAAGATAAGCAGACACAGAGAGCACATAATGAACAGACACAGAGAGCAGACAGCAAGTGGAAACAAGGAAGGTAAGAAATAAAGTAAATAAATAAATCTGAAATAAAATAATAATGAATGGACCCCCTTTTTTAAAGAAGGAAGTAGGACAAGCAAAGTTCCATGATGCATTAAAGTTCTTGTGCACCTGGTCATGCATGAAAGGATAAAGGGTATGTTTGAAAATTATTTAATTAATTATCTCTATCTAGTAGTCCACATGACAAGTGTTTGAAACAAAGTGGAAAGACATGGATATACTAGAGACATAATTAAAAGGTATAATTTACTGTATTGTGGATAGGTCACATACAACAAGTGAGAGTGAGGAAGAGGTTAAACATGCTGTGACAGGTGAAAGATGGAATGTGTTCCCTATTCTGATATCAGGAAGAATGAAGAGCAAATAGAAATTTAGAGAGCTTGTGATTTTAGTTTTAATGTATTAACTTTGAGAGTGCTTAAAATACTCAGGTAGAAATGAAGAATTAGAGAGGCAGAGGGATCACTTCTATCCCAGAAAAATATCTAGAAGACTCTCTGATGGGCTGCTTTGAGGCTCAGGACAACAGGGGCAGGTGAGACACAGAAGATTGAGGAGCAAAGGAAAGGAATCTCAGCTGGCTGGAAAAATCCTGTGAATAAAGATTTAGCAGCAGCTGCAGGTACCACATCCCCCCATCTTGGAGCAAAGAGCAGTCTGCAGAATGCAGTGGCTGTGGACTGCAGCAGTTACAGAATGACAGGGATGCATGTCTCCGCTTCTCCAAGTAAGAGGAGATGGAGGGACACAGTCTTCAGTAGATTCAGATTTTGGCCAGGAAACTTGGTGTGTTTCATCCCAGGGGTTGCACACATCTAGGCCAGGTGGGGCCATGAAATTATTTGCCTTGAGTGCTGGCAGGTAGCTAAAGATTATTTGCCTTCTGAAACACCTGGTTTACTGTCCTAGGCTGGTTGCTGAGGAGGCAGAGGGAGGGAGAGTGAGGACAGTCAAAGTGGGAGAGCAACTTCTGATAAATTTGTTTGCAAGTCTTGGCCTGTCCTGAGGACATTGCTTCTGGAAGACCAACACTGGTGGGGTTCAGAGAATGCATTCTCTCTAGCATTTGGTATCTAAGCTAAGAGGGCTGCCAAATACCACCATCTGCAGACTGAAAAGTGCAAGAAAAGGAGGGAAAAACAGTATTAAAAAATAAGAGAAACAATCAGGTGTCTTTACTGTCTTCGTGTACCAAGGCCCTTGGCAATAGGTCTGAAACCCATTTCTAGGTCCTTAGCCCTGGTTTGAGCAGGTAACCAGGGCAGGCCTAAATATCTAGAAGAAGTTGAAACAAGAATCAAAGAACAGTGGTAGCACTGTTCTATTTAACAGTAAATCTCTTGGCAATAGAGAAAAACAGAATATCGGAGTAAACTCAGCACCATTATCAGATGCCTAGATATCAGCAAAACATTATAAACAATACTAAGTAAAAGAAAGATATGATTCAGGCAAAGGAAAAAACCAAAGCTCCAGATAATACACAGGACTTGAAACAACTAATCAATTAGGTGCGTACAAATATCCTAAATCAAATCAAATCATAGAGTTAAGACAATGCAGTTAAAGGAGTAAAAGACATTATGTAAACACTAGATAAGCACAAAGAAAAATTTGAAATCTTGTATAGAAAAATAGCAAAGCTTATGGGAATGAAAGACAAAATAAGTGAGAATATAGAATAGAAGCATAAATCAGCAGATTTGAAAACATGGAAAAAAGAACCAACTATATAGAGGACATACCAACATAAATTGAAAAGAGAGAAAATCACAGTGAGAATAGACTGGAAAAACTTGAGCAGGGACTCATGGAGTTAGATTACAACATAAAGTGCACCAATATACATGTTATGGGAGGTCCAGAAGGGTAAAAAAATGGAAAAGAGGCAGAAAGGGTGTTTGAGGAAATAATGGCTGAAAATTTCCCAACTATCATGAAAGACAATATATGTGTGCAGGAAGCACAGCATACTCCGAATAGAATATACCCAAAGAGAGCTACACCAAGACACATAATATACCAGAATGCCAAAATGCCAAAGATAAAGAGAAAATTCCCTAACAAGGTATAAGCAAAACATCACATACAAGGAATGTCCCATAAACTTTGTGAAGATTTCTCTTCAGAAATCATGGAGATGAGAAGGCAGGTGTATGATATAATTAAGATACAGAAAGAGCAAAACTGTAAGCCAAGAATTCAATATGTGTCAAAATTTTCCTTCAAATATGAAAGTGAGTTTAAATATTCACAGGTAAACAGAAACTCAGAGATATATAAACAAGAATCCAAATCTCCATGAAACACTACAGCTAGAAAGACAAGACAGGAGGGAGAGAGGCTTAGAGGAGAGTGTAGAAGTGAAAACTATCAGAAAGAGTAACCAAAAGTATAAAAAGGCAAAAAAAAGTATATGACATATGAAAGTCAATGGATAAAATTGATGAAGTTAGTAATATCTTCACAGTAATAACATTGAATGTTAATGTATTAAATCCCCAACCAAAAGACCTAGACTGACAGAATGGGTACAAAAACATAAGCTATCCATATACTGTCTGCTGGAGACTTGCCTTAGATTAAGGATACAAATAGACTGAAAGTGAAAGGGAGGAAAAATATATTTCACACAAACAGTAACCAAAAGAGATCAGGGTTAGCTATACTGGTGTCAGAAAAAGGAACATTTAAATGGAAAAAAAGTGATAAGAAATGCAAAAGGCCATTATATATTAATAAAAGGGACAATCCACAAAGAAGGAGTAACAGTCATAAATATCTATACACCTAACCAGGGTTCCCCAAAATACATGAAGCAAACTCTGGCAAAACTGAAAGGAAAAATAGACATCTCTGCAATAATACTTGGAGACTTCAATATGCCACTCAAATCAAGAGAACAACTTGATGGAAGATCAACAAAGAAAGAAGGAACTTGAACAATGAGATAAATGAGCTGAACAAGACAGATATACAGAACATTGCACCCCAAATGAGCCCGTTAAACATTCTTATCAAGTGCTCAATGGTCTTACTCCAGGTTAGACCACATGTTTGGCACAAAACAGCTCTGAGTAAATTTAAGAAGTTTGAAATTATATAAAGCACCTTCAATGATAATAGTGGAATGAAGATGAAAATCAATAATAGGGGGGAAAGGGGGAAATTTGCAAATCAACACACTCCTAAATAAACAGTTGGTCAAAGAAATAATTGCAAGAGAAATTAGTAGATATCGTGAGATGAAAGAAAATAAGAACACAACTAGAGCCAAGGCAGTGCTGAGAGAGAAATTTATAGGCCTAACTGCCCACATTAAAAAAGAAGAAATAGCTAAGCTCAAAGATCTAACTGAACACCTGGAAAAACTAGAAAAAGTACAGCAAACCGATCCCAAAGCAAAGAGAGAGAAAAAATAAATAAAAACACAGAGTAGAGCAAAATAAATGAAATTGAGAACAAACAAACAAAAAATCAAGTCTAAAAGCTTGTTCTTTGAGTCAATAAAATTGACAAAGAAAAAAAGAAAGAAGATGTAAATAAATAAAATCAGGAATGGAAGGGAGTCATTACGACTGACCCCACAGTAATAAAAGGGACCATAATTGGATAATATGAAAAACTATATGCCAACAAATTAGACAACGTAGATGAAATGGAAAAATTCCTAGAAATGCAAAAACAACATACATTGACTCTACAAGAAATACAGGAACTCAACAAACCAAATCACAAATAAAGAGACTGAACCAAAAGTCATCAAAAATCTCCCATCAAAGAAAAGACCAGGACGAGATGGCTTCAGAGAAAAGACCAGGATGAGATTGGTTCAGGTGAACTGAACCAATTGAACCATCTTTTTTGAGATGAATACCAGTCCTGTTCAATCGCTACCAAAACACTGAAAAGCAGGGAAAATTACAGAACACATTTTATGAAACCAACGTTACCATAATACCAAAGCCAGATAAAGATATTACATGAATAAAAATTGCAGACCAATCTCCCTATTGAGCATAGATGTAAAAATTCTCAAGAAAATTCTTGCAAATGGAATCCAAAAGCTTATTAAAAGAATCATATACCAGGATCAAGTGGGTTTTCTTCCTGGTATGCAAGGTGGTTTAACTCAAAAAAACAAATAATGTAATACACCACATTAACAAATTGAAGGGAAAAAAATATGATCATCTCAATTGACACAGAAAAGTTATGTCATAAAATATAGCATCTTGTCTTGATTAAAAAAAAAAATTCCAAAGGTAGTTATACAAGGAAAGTCCCTATCATAATAAAGGGCATATATGAATAAACCACAGCAAACATGATAATAAATGAGGAGAGGTTGAAAGCTGTTTCTCTAAGAACAGGAACAAGACAAGGATGACCAACTGCCACCACTGTTACTCAACATTGTGATAGAAGTTCTGGCTAGAACAATTAGTCAAGAAAAAAGTCCTCCAAATTGGAAAAGAGAAAGTAAAATTCTCACTATTCCCAGATGACATGATCTTATATTTAGAAAATCCTGAAATATTTACCACAAAGCTATTAGAGCTAATAATTATGTTCAGGAAAGTGACAAGATACAAGATCAGTACACAAAAGTGGTATTGTTTCTAAACACTAGCAATGAGCAAGTTGAGGAGGAAATAAAGAAAAAAATTCTATTTATATTAGCAACAAAAAGATTCAAATTCCTAGAAGTTAATTTAATCAAGAATGTAAAGGATCTTTATACAAAGCACTGCTAAAAGAAATTAAAGAAGTAAACAAATGGAAGAACATCATGTGTTCATGCATTGCAAGACTAAACATCATGAAGATGTCAATTCTACCCAAACTCATTTATAGATTCAATGCATTACCAATCAAAATTCCAACAGCCTACTTTACAGATATAGAAAAGTCAATTACAAAAATTATTTAGAAGGGAAGGATACCTGAATAGCCAAAAATATCTTTAAAAAACAGTAAAGTCAGAAGACTCATGCCTCCTGACTTTGAAGTGTATTATATAGCTACAGTCATAAATACAGCACAGTACTGGCATATAGATTCATTGAGAATTGTGGGAACATAACAGACAGGTTAGGCTGATAGGGCTCAGCTCTCATGAAAACAATGGAGAAATAGCCAAAGGCTTCCCTGCGGAACTACTTTAGGGGTCAGCAGACCAGGACAGTACTTCACAACTCCCAGGAGAGTGAGGCACAGACAGAGGAAGAAGTGGGAACAACAAACCATGAGTTATGAAACTACCCAGCAGCCAGGAAGGTCTCCTTTTCCCCACCCCCAAGATATTAAGTGGGGTAAAACCCTTGGTGCATTGCAGCTAACTGAGAGGAGAGCCTGTCTTCTTCCCTGAGAGCTGTTAAAAGGGAAAATTATGGGGGGAGTCGGGGGGTTTTCTTCAGTGAACTCAGCCAGTGGATCCTGCTTTGAATCTTGGCTCTAGCTAGACGAAAACACAGGAAAACCAAGACAGATATACTTCCCTGGAAAGGTGTGCCAATGAGCATCATCTGCTGGCCAGGCTGAAAAGAACATGGACAGAAACTGCTTTTAGAGCTCTATTTATCCCAACCCTAGGAGAAAGTCCACACCTCATTAGTCAGGCCCTCACATGATTTCGATAACTAAAGCTAAGACATTTTGAAGACTTAGAATAAGGTGAACCAAATAACAAAAAGCTATGAAAAAATAATACACAAGAGAGAGAAATTGACCACCAGAATAAACTCATCAACATATCTGATGCCTAGATATCAGCAAAAAATTGCAAGCCATACCAGGAAAGAGGAAGATATGGCCAAATGAAAGGAAAAACCCAAATATCCTGAAGAGATTCAAGATTTAAGAAAATTAATCAATGATAATCACACAACTCTTGCAAATCATTTTAAAGATTTGAAAGAAAATATGACTAAAGGGATAAAGGATATTAAGACAACACTGAGTGAGCATAAAGAAAAATTTGACAATCTGCAAAGAAAAATAACTGACCTTATGGGAATGAAAGACACAATGGATGAGATTAAATATATATTAGAGGCAAATAAGAGCAGATTTGAGCTGCTTTAAGACAGAATTATGATTTTTTAAGACAGAACATCTGAACTGCCAAAGACAGGAAAACAGAAAGATAAGAGTATGGAAAAAATGGTACAGGGTCGCAGGGAACTGAATGATGACTTGAAATGTTAAAAATTACACATTATCAATGTCCCAGAATGAACAGAGAATGAAAAAGGGTCAGAAAGAATATTTGAGGAAATAATGACTGAAAGTTTCCCTACTCTTATGAAAGACATAAATATAAATATCCAAGAAGGTAATATACCACAAACAGAATAAACATGAAAAGACCTACCCCAAGATATCTACTATTCAGAGTGACAAATATCAGAGATAAAGAGAAGATTTTGGAAGCAGCAGCAGAAAAGCAAAGGATCACATACAAGGGAAATTGGATAAGATCAAGTGCTGACCTCTCATCAGAAACCATGGGAGAGAAAAGAAAGTGGTATGATGTATTTAAGGTACTGAAAAAAAATCTGCCAGCCAAAAATTGTGTATCTGGCAAAGCTGTCCTTCAAAAATGAAGGGGAATTCAAAGTCTTCACAGACAAACAATAACTGATAGAATATGCTTCCAATTCAAAACATAATTTTGAACTTCCAATTCAAAAGACCAGAATTATGAGAGATACTAAAGGGAGTGCTACAGCCTGAAAGGAAAAAACAAGGGTGAGAGGCTTGGAGAAGAATGTAGAAATGAAGAATATTAGAAAGGGTAAAAAGATAGACTATAGTATGATATGACAACAGAAAGCCAATGGTCTAAAATGATGAGGTAACTAATGCCTTTACAGTTATAATATGTAATATTAATAACTTGAACTTCCCAATCAAAAGACAGACTGATAAAATGGATTAAAAAATATGAGTCAGCTATATGCTGTCTATAAGAGATTCAGCTCAGACAAAAGGACACAGCCAGGATAAAGTGAAGGATTGGAAAAAGATATTTCATGCAAATAGCATCAAAAAAGAGCTGGAGTAGCGATACTAATATGAAACAAGATAGATTTTAAATGAAAAACTGTTATAAGGGATGAAGAAGGTCATTTTATATTAATAAAAGGGGCAATTCTACAAGAAGAAATAACTAGTCTAAATATTTATGCACCTATGTTCAGTGCACCAAGATACATGAGACACACACTAGTAAAGTAGATGAGAGACACAGATGTCTCTAAATAATTGTTGGAGACTTCAAAACACCCCTCTCAGTATTGGATCGAACATCGGGACAGAGGATAAACAGAGAAATTGAATTATATGATAAATGGACTGGACCTAACAGACATCTATAGAGCACTGCATGCCCCCTAAAAATGATATACATTCAAGTCTTCATGGATCCTTCTCCAAGATAGACCATATGTTGCATCACAAGACAAGTCTCAATAAATTTAAAAAGATTGAAATTATATAAAACACTTTCTCTGATCAAAACAGAATGAAACCAGAAAAAAATTATTGACAGAAAAAGGGAAAATTCATAAAAATATGATTAAACCACACTTTCTTAAACAATCAGTGGCCAAAAAAGAAATGCAAGAAAATCCAGCAAATATCTTCAGATTAATGAAAATGAGAACACATCAAACCTATGAGACACCGTAAAGGCAGTGCTGAGAGGGAAATTTATAGCCCTCTATGCTTGCAATAAAAAAGAAGAAAGAGCTAAAATGATAATCTAACTGCACACCTGGAAGAACTAGAAAAAGGACAACAAACTAATTCCAAACCAAGGTGAAGGAAAAAAATACTAAAGAGCAGAGCAGAAATGAAAGAAATTGTGAACAACAAAAAAAGAGGAAATCAAGAAAACTAAAACTTGGTTCTTTGAGAAGATCAATAAAATCCACAAACCCTTAGATAGACTGACAAAGAAAAAAAAGAGAGAAGACACAAATAAATAAAATCAGTAATGAGAGAGGGAACATTACCAGTGAACACAAAGAAATAAGAGAGATCATAAGAGGATAGCTATGAACAAGTGTGTGCCAAAAAACTAAAATTGTAGACAAGATGGACAAATTCCTGGAAACACATGAACCACCTACACTGACTTTAGAAGAAATAGAAGACCTCAACAAACCAATTATAATTGAACAGATTGAAACAGTCATCAAAAACTTCCCAAAGGTGAAAAGCCTGGAACAAGATGGCTTCACAGGTAAATTCTACCAATCATTCAAAGATGAACTAATGCCAATCATGCTCAAGATCTTCCAAAAAAATTGATCAGGAAAGAATACTACCAAACTCATTCTATGAAGGCAACATAACCCTAATACCAAAATTAGATAAAGGTACTATGAAAAAAGAACATTACAGACCAATATCTCTGATGAATATACATACAAAAATCCTCAACAAAATACTTACAAACAAAATCAAAAAGCACATTAAAAGAATGACAAACCATGATCAAGTGGGTTTTATCCCAGGCAGGCAAGGGTGTTTACACACAAGAGATCGATTAGTGTAATAAAACACATTGGTAAATTGAAGAATAAAAATCACATGACCCTCTCAATTGAAGCAGAAAAGGCATTTGACAAAATACAGCACCCTTTCATGATGAAAACACTCTAAAAGATATGAATAGAAGGAAGCTTTCTCAATATGGTAAAATGCATATATGAGAAACCTACAGCTATCATTGTATTCAACGGTGGAAGACTGAAAGCTTTTCTGCTGATATCAGGAACAAGACAATAATGGTGAAGCCCACTGTCACCATTATTATGCAATATTTTCTTAGAAGTTCTACCTGGAGCAATTAGGCTAGACAAAGAAATAAAAGCCACCCAAATAGGAATGTAGGAAGTAAAACTTTCAGTATTCTCTGATGAGGTTATCCTATATCTAGAAAAATCCTGAAAAATCCACAACAAACCGACTAAAATTAATAGACGAGTTCAGCAAAGTGGTGGGATACAAGGTTAATATGCAAAAAGCAATAGTGTTTCGATACACAACTGATGTGCAATCTGAGGAGGTATTCAGAAAAATAAATTCCATTTATATTAGCAACTAAAACAATCAAGTACTGAGGAATAAACTTAAAGAAGGACATAAAAGACCTGCATTCAGAAAACTACAAAACATTGCTAACAGAAACTGAAGGAGACTTAAATAAATGGAAGGACATTCCGTGTTCATGGATTAGAAGACTAAATTAAATAAGGTTAAGATGTCAATTCCATGCAAACTGATTTATAGATTCAACACAGTCTCAATAAAAAGCCCCAAAGTGTCTTTTGCTGAAAGCAAAAAGCCAATAATCAAATTTATTTGGAAGGGTAAGTGTTCCTGAATAGCCAAAAATGTCTTAAAAAACACAGACGAAGTTGGAGGATTCTCAGTTCCTGACTTTAAAGCATATTACTTAGCTACAGTGGTCAAAACAAAACAAAACAAAAGAGCATGGTACTGGCATAAGGATGGACAGATTGACCAATGGAACTAAACTGAAAACTCAAAAATAGACCCTCACATCTATAGTCAAATGTTTTTTGACAAGGCTGTTAAGCCCATCCAGCTGGATCAGAACAGTCTATTCAACAAATGGTGCTGGGATAACTGGATAGCCATATCCAAAAGAAGGAAAGAAGACCTCTATCTCATACCCTATACAAAAAATTACCTCAAAATGGATGAAGGATTTAAATAAAAATCAACAACCATAAAACTCTAGAATAAAACATAGGAAAACATCTTCAAGATCTTGTGGTAGGTGGTAGTTTCTTAAACCTTATGCTCAAAGCACAAGTAACAAAGGAAAAATAGATAAATGGCACATCCTCAAAATTCAACACTTTTGCACCTTAAAGAACTTTGTAAAAAGGGAGAAAAGGCAGCTGACTCAATGGGAGAAAATATTTAGAAACCACATCTGACAAGGGTCTAATATCCAGTATACAAAGAGATCCTACAACTCATCAATGAAAAGAAAAATGAGTGACCCAATTAAAAAATGGGCAAAAAACCTGATTAGACATTTTTCTAAAAAAGAAACACAAATGGTGAAAAAATACAAGAAAAACTGTTCCACATCACTGGCTATTAAGGAAATGCAAATCAAAGCCCTAATGAGACTTCATTTCACACATGCTAGAATGGCCACTATTAACAAAACAAAACTACAGGTTTTGGAAAGGATGTGGAGAGAGAAGAATGCTTATTCACTGTTAAGTGGGAATGTAGATCGTACAGCCACTGTGGAAGTCTGTTTGTTAGTTCCTAAGGCAGTTAGATATAGATCTACCATGTGACCCAGCAATATCACTACTAGGTATATAACCCAGATGAACTTAGAGCATTGACATGTACAGATATCTGCACACTGATGTTCATAGCGACATTATTCACAATTGCCGAAAGATGGAATCAACCCAGGGGTGCATCAACTGATGGATGGATAAACAAACTGTGGTCTATACACATGATGGAATATTATTCAGCAGTAAGAAGTCATGTAGCATATGATATGAAGTCATGTAGCATATGATAACACAAATGACCCTATAGAACATTATGTTGAGTGAAGCAACATAGTGTATGGTTTGGCTATTATTACTAAATATAATGAGGATAATCATGGAATTAATAGCTAGAATCTGTCACCAAAAAATAGAATGTGGTTACAGAATGGCAAGCTGAAGTTTAATCTTTGCAGAATTGGTAAAAATGTGTTGGTATATGTTTGGAAATGAATAAAAATGGTGAAAGCACCTCAAAGGATTTATAATTAGTAGTGCTAGCATCAGGGCATTATAGTAATTATTTATTTATTTATTTTTCTTTAAGTAATGAAAATGTTCTAATATTGATTTAAATGATGACTGCACAACTGTGGTTATACTAAATGCCACTGTTTGTACACTTTAGTAAACAGTATGGTTTATGAACAAAAATAATAATAATATGGTGTGTTGGCAGAAAAATACACCAAAAGTAAGATATGTACCACAGTTAGTAGTAATACACTGATGATGCTTTTTCATAATTTGTTACAAGTATTTCACAACAATGCAAGGTACTCATGGTCGAGTGATGCATGGGAGCCCTGTATCATGTTATGCATGCTTGTATTGTAAGTTCACTTTTACTGTACACTTATTTTTTATGTATGTTCATATATGAATAATGTACTTCCATAAAATTTTAATGGAACAAAGCACCCAGTTAAAGAGAAATACATAATTTAATATGAGGTTTGGAAGGGAAAATGTCTGGGCTTAAAGAGAAAGCTGTGAGTTATTGTATAAAGTTTTTATTTTAAATTGTGATTAAATCATAATATATTTGCTGTTATCAAAAACCTAGTGAGGGAAGAAATACAAAAAAAATCAGAAATTTATGATACAGGACTGGGGGTGGGGTGCAGCATTAGAGGTGAACCCAGAGTGCAACAGGGTGTTCAAAAGGGATATAAAGGGGCTCAACAATCCACAGTTACATTTGATAGAAGAATGTCACTGAAGTTTAAGGTTTTCTCTTTCTTTTCCAAGCAATTATCAAAATACTTTGATCTTTGCAAAAGAAAAGTTGTAATAATTTTATAATAGTTAAATAATAATTTTATAAGCCATCTAATAAATGGCTATGACTATTAAGTAGTATAAACTTATAAAAAACAAGCTTTAAAAACAGTAAAATCCTTAAAACAGTGATCTGTTTTAATTGGGTCTGTTCCATTATAGGTCCTAGTAAAAAGCCCAATTTAGAAATAATGTAATGGTTGTGAAAATTGGCCAAGCCCCACATCTCTTCTGTGGTGAAATGGGCACTCAAACTCAGATTGCTCTGACTCTGAAATTCAATATCTAATTTAATCTCTTCTACTGAATCCCATTAATAGGATCATGAATACAATCAAATTATTTATTGAGTCATGATACATTAAATGATTTACCCTTAATAATTATTTCCTAAATGTTTCCTGATAATGATGTCCCACAAAATCATAGAACATCTTTCCATCTGTGGTATGCATTTACATCCCAGGAATGGTTTCTCATTATTTTTACACTAATTCCAAAGTTCATAACACAGAATACAAGGATCAGTTGTAATAATTTCCCTTTGCTTATTTCTTCAGTTCTAGTTGCTCCAGTCTTGCTTAGTGTTTTATTTATGTTCCTTACATTTCAATTTCTTCCCAATAATGAGACATTTAAGCCTGCTCTCTACTCACACTGGGTTATTTTCAGTGTGTGTCCTCTGTACTTCATTTCTCAGAAGCCATCCCCAACCTGCCAGGAGGGAACAAATCCATCTTTAATGATGCTGTTTATATTATTTGCTACTTTGTAAAAACAATTGAAAAGTCACATAAAAATTTTTAATGCCAGGCTTCCAAAGTAGATTCTGAACCTTGTGATGGCAGGAAATTAGAGTATTTGGAAGATCTTATTTCTAGTATTGAGCTGAGTGTCTGACATACAATAATAGTTCAATAAATATTGTTAATGGAGAGAATTATTTGAATCCCTCCATCCATATTGCTATTATTTCAACCAAAATTTGCTTCACATTTGAAAAACTTTGTTATGAGGTTATATAAAACATAATATGACATAACTATTTGTGTAATTATGGTACTTCCTCAAAGTTCATAAAGTCTGTGTCATGTCTTCTACTCTTTTTATTCCTCAATAACAAAACTCACATACTGAATTAAATCAAATATTAAGGGAGTAAAATGTATTTAGCAAATATTATATAAATTATCATTCCATAGTCATTTCTTGAGTGCTTACTTCTTCTGGTCATTAAATGGAGATGCGATGCTGAACTTACTTTCAGGTAGATCACACACTAACAAGAGAGAGAGAAAAGATTTTTATCCAATGCAGTGCCTCATATTATGTTACCATGAGAGATAATATGAAACTTTGAAACTTTGAAAGATTAAAAGGGCCATATGAAAAAGGGAATATATTTTGAGAGTTTGGAGAGAGAAGTTAAAAATTACCCAGTCATATGAGGAAAGGTAGAAAAGAAACATTTAATGGAAAGAAATATAATGGACAAAAATACCAGAAAGGAAAAAGCATGTTTTATGCCTTCGAGTAGTTTTGCAAGACTAGAGCTTAATAGGGAAATGTGATATTGTTCAGAAAGTCAGAAGTACAGTCAGAGTTTGTGAGTCATAGAATGTTTTTTGACAACATCCTATATTAAATAAACTCATCAACAATTTGAAGTGGAAATATTGAAGCTTTTGCTTATTTTAATAGAAAATTTATATTTCACTTAAGAGGAAAGAAAAAGATGCTATGGCACATAGGAGGCTTCAAAGCTATTGGTGATATTCTTTATCTTAAGTTGGGTGGTACTGACATGGATATTTAATTATCATTATCACCCATATATATATATATATATATATATATATATATATGGCAAATATGGATAAATAAATCAGAAATGCAGATAAATAAGGTATAATGAGTGAATGGAATTATCTAATCCACTTCCCAATGTGACTATCATGGAATATTAAGTTATTAATATTAATGGTATATTTTTTCCATACACCCACTATTATTAACACTATGCATTAGTAGTGTACATTTGTTCTAGTTCATGAGAGCACTGTCTCATATTTGTACTGTTAACCACAATCCTTCTTCCACCACATGATTCACTGTATTATACAGTCCAATGCTTGTATATTCTACCCAAAGTTTACACTCAATGGCTATCACTTTCATCACAGAGTTATGTAGTCATTGCTTCAGCAAACCTTTGAACTTTTTCCTTAGTCCAGAAGAAAAAATCCCATATTCCTTATTATTGACACTTAGTGTTGATATTGTACCTTCTTTGACATTGGTGCAAGAATATTACAATATTGAGGTTAACTATAATCCATAAGTTACATTAATTGTATTTTTATCTTTCATCACTATATTCTTACCATTTATAATAGTGATGTACATTTGTTCTAGTCTATAGAAGAACATTCATGTATTTGTATAATAACCACAGTCCACATCCCCCTCCGGACTCACTATGCTATTTAGTCCCAAGATTGTATATTCTGTTGGGTAAAGTGTTTGATATATGACAAGTAGATCTAGTTGATTTAGAGTGTCATTCAAGTTTTCTGTTTCCTTATTCATCTTTTGTCAAAATATTCTATCCAGTATAAAAAGTGGTGTGTTAAAGTCTCCAACTCTTAATATAGAACCATGATTTCTCCCTTCAAATTTGTATTTCTTTCATATATTTTGGTGCCTTGCTCTTAGGTGCATATATTAATTATTGTTGTGTCCTCTTGCTGAGTTGACTCCTTTATCTGTTTATAATAGCCATCTTTGTCTCTTGTAGCAATTTTAGACTTAAAATTTATTTTATCATATTATTATAGCTATGCCAGATCTCTTTTGTTTATACTTGCATGATATGATTTTTCTATCCTTTCACTACCAGCCTACTTATAACTTTTACTCATAAGGTGAGTCTTTTGTAAACAGCATATAATTGGGACATGTTATTTTAACCATTCTGCCAAACTCTGCCTTTTTAGTGGAGAGTTTAATCCATTGGCATTTAAAGTAACTACTGATAATGCAAGACTTTCTTCTGCCATTTTGCTATTTACTCTTTGCAAGTTGTATACCTATTTGTCCCTTAATTATCCATCAATGCTCACATTCAAATTCATTTGATTTTTTGTATTATACCATAATAAGTACCTTCTCATTTCTTTCTGTATCTACTTTTTATATATTTTCCAGTGGTTACCATGAGTTAAAATTTAGCACCCTGAAAGTGTAACATACATATTTGATTTGATACAAATTTGACTTCCATAGCACACAGATATGGTATACAGATTCCTATACACCTCCATTCCCCTACGATTTTTTTGTACTTGTTACACTATACATTATTGAACATTTTTTATATAATCCATAGGTTTATCCCTACTTTCATCACATTTGCATTTTAACACCTTCTGTTTATGAAACGAGGAGTTACGTATCAAAAATACAATACAATAATATTCTCATTTATAATTATGCATATGGTTGCCTTTATCTGATGACTTTATTTCTTTATGCCACTTTGAACTACTGTCTAGTTTCCTTTCCTTTTGTCTGTATGACTCCCTTTAGCATTACTTGTAAGGCAGTTCTAGAGGTGATAAACTTCCTCAGCTTTTGTTTATCTGAGAATGTCATAATCTCTCCGTTTTTGAAAGAAAGTCTTTCCAGCTATAAAATTCTTTGCTGGTAATTATTTTATTTTAGCACTAATTATTTCAACCCACTGCCTTCTTGCCTCCATGGTTTCTTATGAGAAATCAGCACTCAAAATAGTTGGAACTCCCTTGTTCACAGTGTGTTGTTTTTTCTCTTGCAGCTTTCAGAGCTATCACCTTGTCTTTTGCATTCAACAGTTTGATTATGATGTGAGGGGACACATTTCTCCTCAGATTTATATTGTTTGCTATTCCCTTGGCTTCTTGGATATGCATATTCATGTCTTTTGCTAAGTTTGTGAAGCTTTTTGTCATTATTTCTTTGAATATTCCTTCTTCCTCTTTCTCTCTTTCTTCTACTACTGGGAATTTCATAATGTGCATATTGGTACACTTGATGCTATTCTGCAGGACACTTAGGCTATTTTGACTTTTTATAATTCATTTTTGTCACTGCTCCTCAGCCTCACTGATTTCAATTTTCTTGTCTTCCAATTCATGGATTATTTCTTGGCCAGCTCCAATCTGCTGTTGAGACACTGCTGGGAAATTTTCATTTAGTTATTTTGTTCTTCAAATCTAGTAGTTCTGTTTGGTTCTTTACAATCTTTTAATCTATATATTATTATCCTTATATTGGTCATTCATTGTTTTCCTGATATACTTTAGTTCTTTCTTTGTATTTTCTTTCATCTCCTTGAATATATTGAATATCATTTTTTAAAAGTCTTTGGTGTGTCTGGCCAAGACTGGTTTTCATTGCTGTTTCTTGGATTTTTTCCCCTTTCTTTAGGAGTTCCTCTGTTTACAGAAATTTGAATGCCCCCTCAACTTTCCAGGAAACAGACCTTCTTCCTGTTCCAGACGCTCCACTGTTGGATTTAAAGAGTTAACACTTTCCCTCAGGCTACCTGCCTCAATTTAAAAAAAAAAACTGCTCTAGTTGTCTCAAAGTGCTTTTGCCTGTAGGAGAAATTCTGGGAGGAGGGACAGGCTGGGCAGAAGTTTCCCAAGTAAGTCTTCCAGCCAGATCAAACCCAAGAACCACAAAACCAAGACTGGCCAGAGTAGCCTTCTGGTTAAAGGATTAGGTAGTGGCCAGAAAGTATGCCAGAAGCTTCTTCCATGGCTCCCCAAAGCTATACTTTCTTGACTTGACACCTTTATAGAAAATGCATTCCAACTGTCTTCTGCAGCTCTGCAGAAGCATTCTTTCTTTAAGTTTCCTTTCCTTTGCCACTTTTGTTGGGGAAGGGGAGGCACTGGAACAATAATTGCCCTCAGGTCCATGCCCCCAGTGATCCAAAATAGCTAATCAAATGTAGTGCACACCTTTGGGCCTGTGCCATACCCCTTCAATCTTGGGGAACCAGGTTTCTATGTCTCACTCTCTGGCATCAGCAAGGTAAGAAAGTGGTTGGATTCCACTGCTGCCTATTTTGAGATTGGAGGATGGGCAACAGTAGCCAGTGAGCAGAGAGTGCAATTTACTGGGATTTCAAGGATTAAGTTTAAGAAAACGCTTTTCTGGGGGACATATAGCTACAAACCACCACAACATTTAAAAACTGAAGAGACATTTCTCCAAAGTGAATATACAAATGATCAAAAAGCACACAAAAAGATGCTCAACATCATTAGACATTAGGGAAATGCAAATAAAAAACATGAGATATCATTTCAAACCCACTAGAATGGCTACTATTTCAAAAACTGAAAATTTCAAGGGTTGGAGAGGATGCAGTGAAATAGGAACAATCATGCATTGATGGTGGGAATGTAAGATGGTGCCACTGTGAAAGACATTTGGCACTTCAGACATTTGGCACTTCAGAAATTTAAGTTTAGAATTACTGTTTGACCTGGCAATCACTCTCATAGTTATATAGCCAAAACAATTGAAAGCAGGGACTCAAACAGATTTTTGCACACCCGTGCACACCAGTGTTCTTAGTGGCATTATTCACAATTGCCAAATGATGGAAGGACTCCAAGTGTGCATTAACTAATGAATGGATAGACAATATGTGGTATATACATAAAATGGAATATTATTCAGCCACAAAAGGGAATGAAATTCTGATACATGCAACAACGTGGATGGACCTTGAAGACATCATATCGAGTGGAAAAAAAAAAACAGACATAAAAGGGCAAATAATGCATATCATTTATATGAAATAAGTAAAATAAACTCATAGAACCAGAATCTAGAATGTAGATTACCATGGTGGAGGTAGAGAATAGGGAGCCAATGATTTAAATGTACAGAGTTTCTATATGGGATGGTGGGTAGGTTTGGTAATGGATGGTGATGATTTTAGCACAACATTGTGAACATAATTAACATTACCGTGTTATATATTTGAATGTAGTTAAAAGTGGAAATGTAAAGTTGTATATATGACAATAGAATAAAAGAGCAAAAATTAAAGACACAAATAAATATATAATGCACGTCATATATAAAGTTCAAAAACAGGAAAAACTATGCAATATTGTGCAGGTGTTTAAAAGATGGTTTAAAAAACAAGAATGCAATTCCTACATTGTCAGTTTTATGGTAATTCCTAGGAAAAGTAAAGCATTGTCCATTGGGATGAATTTGATATACTGGCAATATTTTCAATTATATGGGTTTAATATATATATGGGCTTAATATATAGTTTAATGGTATGGAGTTTATATTTGCTTTATAATTACTGTTGAAATTAGCCATTTTTGTTCAATGCAATTTTCTGTATGTGTATAATGTTTATGAAAGAAAAAAAAGGTTAAAAAAATGATGCAGTGTCTGAGGAAAACAGTTTGGTCTTTATATATGTGTGTGTGTGTGTGTGTGTGTGTGTGTGTGTGTATAATGGAGTAATATTCAGTCAACTAAGGAATGAAACTCTTCTATATGCCACAACAGGGATGAATGAAACTATTATGTTTAATGTAATAAGCAGACACAAAGGACACATATTCAATGATTACACTTACATGAATATCCAGAATAAGCTAATACATAAAAGGAGAGAGGTGATGAGAGGTTATCAGTATGTGGTGCAGTGGGGAATAGAGAGGAATTTTTTAATGGGTATCAAGTTTGTGTTTGATGTGATGAAAAATTTTGTTAATAGTTGATAGTGATGGTAGCATAACTTTATGAATTTAATACTTCTGAATTGAACACTTAGTTTTTATTGTATCCATTCCATTTCCTTTTTTTTTTTTGCCCTATTTCCTTCAAGTTTTCAACATCCTTCAGTTTTCAAGAGAACTCTTCAAAATATGGAGAAATATCCCAGGAAAATCATAGATTAAAGAGTCATATAGAAGCTGCCTTATTCTCTCACCTGTACATAAAATATTTGGGGTTCATTCAAACATACAGAGGAATTTCTATATGCTTTACATCATATATTTTCTGAGAAAAAGTTACTATGTCATGCAAATGATGAATATATCTTTCCCTAAAACTAATGTCAAGGTTTACTTATCATATATATTTAACATGTTTCAGGTTAGAAAAAAGTCATTATATCAAATAGGACTTGCCTGAAAAGTGAAATAAATTTTCAAGAGACACTGAGGTATTATATGAAGCAAGTCTAAGTCTTTTATCATCTCCATGTTACCATACTTTTCCTAATCACTGCCAACTCTACTGGATTCCTGCATGAGATTCAGTCTATTCCCCTGCTTCCAACATCAGTCCATACATTCTATTTGCAACACAGCAGCCAAAGACATATTTTTAAAGTAAGTCACACAATAACATCAAAACTCTCCATTGGCTTTCCATCTCATTCAGAATGAAATCTAAAATCTTTAAAATATCCAGTAGGGATTTGGGGGATATTAAATGTTAACTTGGAAGTTAAGATGTAAAATGTACAGAGTTATTATTTGGAACAATGGAAATGTTTTGGTAATATATTTTGGTGATGGGAGCACAATACTGTGAATGTAATTATAGCTCTTAAATAAATAATTGAGTGTGGTTAAAAGAGGAAATATTAGGTTGTATACATGGAAATAGAATATTTTTATTTAAAAAATTCATGGGCCTATACTACACAAAGAGTAAACCCTAAGTTAAATCAAGGACTATACCTAATAGTACAATTTTTTAAATGTGCTTTCATCAATGGTGACAAATGTACCACACCAATGCAGGATGATGATAGTGGGGTGGTATATGGAAATCCTAAATTTTATGCATTATTGTTTATAACACCACAACTTCTCTAAGAAAAAAATGGTCGGTCCAACCTGACTCCACTTCTCCTCTGCACACCATCTCACCCTAAGCTCTCAACTTCTAATTGGGGTCCTTCCACAATGTTTTTATCTTTTCCATGTACATGCCAGGAATGTTCCCATCCTCAGTCCTATATGATTTGAATACTTTTCCTCATATATTTGCAGGACTAATTCCTTCACATCCTTCAAATGTTTTGTCTATCATCCCTGTCTTGTTTGTCAAAGAAATAGAGGTACAAAGTAACAGAAATCTGTTCACTTTTATAATGGAGATTTTTTTTTTTGAGGTAGAAGCTTTCAGTTCCAAGCATGAAAAGCCCAAATCAAGGCACCATAAGAGCTGCTTTCTCACCAAAGTCAGGTGCCATGTATTGAAGCAAGTTGATGAGTCATCTCTGCATGGTCTCTCCTTCCCCTCTGGGCTTCCTCTCTCAGACCCAGCTTCTCTGCTCTTTTACCAAATTTAGCTGTAATCTATGAGGCAAATGTCTCATCTCTCCTGAGGGCCTCAGCTGTTTTAGCCTTCTTTCTGTCACTTGACAGGATCAAAAATGAGAGCTCTCCCTGTGTCTGAGTGAGAGTTCCTTTATATCAGACCCTGCAAGGGGGAGGGGACTCAACCTGAGTCACACCCAGTGATGTATTCTAATCAAAAGCCCTAAAACAAGGGGTCAAGGAGATTGAATTTAAATATAAAAAAGCATTATTATTGTGGGGACATGTTGCAGGTGTGATATATATATTAAATAATACACTGTATAGTGTGGACTTAGTAAGGGGTCTGTGACTTTCACCTGACTGGCAAAGGGGTCTGTAGAACAAAAAGCTTAAGAACCCTGCCCTAAATCAATCTTATAAAATAACCTAATCAAAGGCTCCTCAGCTGAATTTAACACAATCAAATTGTATCACACCTAGAGGAATGGGTTAGTTTATTAACATAATCTTTATCTTTTTGGAATGCACAAAATAATCTCAAACTGCCACATTCCCTTCTTAAAGAGGGCTTCCCCAGAAATCCCATTAAAATTACAGCCCCTTCCCAATATACGATTCTCATAATTCCTGTTATTCTGCTCATTTTTCACAACATTGAGAATACACTCCTATTATGCAATGGTTATTTTTAAAAATTATTATAATACCATCCTGAAAAATACTGTAACATAAATTATGATGAATGTTGCTTATTAAATGCTTCTAACTGCTGGAATCAAAAGTCCACATATGAAGAGGTTTATGATTTTATTTAAACTTGACACATCACAGGTTCCAATAAGCATATGTAGAATAAAGGAATAGAGAATTTGAATGAGAGCATTTCAAGACCTGAGAACACTTGTCACAAATGAAGGTAAAGAATTAACAAATGCTAGACAGATGAATATTAAGTAAAAGACTGTTTAATGTAGTTAAGAGTTCCTTAGACCTTCTCCCTCATGCTATGCCCAGAATACTAATTGCCCAATAACCACCCTTCAGGGTATACTGGAGGATTCTCTCCTGGAGAAACATCTACAGGGCAATAGTTCCCCAACTTGAGTATTCTATCACAAAATGGCCAGTTCACCTTTTGATCAGATAAGAATGAAGCTTCAAAATTTCTCAACCACTGTTAAATAGGAGTGGACCAGCATGTATTTGAAAGAATTCTCTAAAATGAAAGCTAGAGGGCCAAATCAAACACACAGGATTTTAAAAAAGTACTCACAGGAAACAGAGAAAATTCATGAGCAGTGGAAGACATTCCCCCTAAAATAAAGGTTTAATATCATCAAAGGGAGAACAAATGATATTGTACTCATGAATCAAGACAAAGATGCTATAAGAAACAATCTTAGAAGGAAAAATAGTTACTAAATTAAAAAAAAATGATAGCTGAAACAATATTCAATATAAGTGTCTAAAGATAAATGGAGCATGAGATGAAGTAAAACAAAATTAATAAAAGTAGAAAGAGATATGAAAACTGAAAAATCAGTTCAAACGGTTAAAGATCTATTGATATAAGTTCCAAAATGCCCTATATTTATGGTTTACATTACGGCAAAAGCCACTTCCAATTCCAATTTCTCTTTTAGTTATGGTGAACTAGGATTCAGTAACAAATTGACACAAATTTATTATGAATACAAGGCAATAAATGTTTATGTCTTATTCAATTAGCAGTCTAGTTTGTTTCCAGTTCAGCAGGAGTGGGGTTAGACATCAATTGAGGCATTAATTCAGTCCTTAGGTTGATGTAAATTCTGTATATGCAAAAAACATGTCATCCAGAAATAGATCAGAATATTAAGGAAACCCTGGAAATTTTTTATGGGACATATATGGAAGTGTCACTCATCATTCCACTTACATTCAATCAGCTATCACTGAATCATGGACCAAACTATTAAGGAGGCTGGGGAATATATATTCACAGAAAAGGAAAACAGATTTTTATTGCTGCTGCTTGCACATTTCTATTCCTTGCTGTAAGTAGACCAAACAAGCATTCCTTTGGATGCCCTAGTAAGTCTCTGCTCTTGCTTTGCTAGCTCCTTCATCTCAGCTTCATAAATACTGGTAGTAGGGAGGAAGGTGAAGATTCCACAATGCTTTCTACTATATCCATTACCAGAGCACCCTAAATAATGCTATTAATTCAACCCATTCTGACCCACTTGGGGAAATGCCCAAAACACTAAAAGGAATAAAAGCAAGCAAAACCATGAACCAAGAAATCATTCTCTCCACTTGTAAAACCATATTTTTTTTTAGTGTTTTAAAAAAGATTTATTTATTTCTTCCTCCCCTCTTTGTTTTGCACTCTCTGTATGTCTTTTTTGTAACATATATATAATCTAAGTATCTTGTAAAAAATAAAAAATATTTTAAAAAAATGAAAAAATAAAGAGAAGATGACATGCTTAGAAGAACACATACAGAGCAGACAGTGAGCAAAACCATAATTTGAGCACCTGATAAATTCTATTAGCTAAAGTTCTACAGTACACCCTGGATGTGCCCATATGTCCCATCCCTTCATTACAAACATACTTTAAACCACCATAACTTATTTTATGGAACAATAGCCTAATAAATTACCTACCTATTTCCATTTATACCACCAGTGCAATCCATACTGAGAAAGTAGAATAAACTCTTTCAAGAATGGCTCAGGAGAGGCCAAGATGGAATTGGTTTAGGTGGGCATTCACCAACTCACTTGCAGAAAATGGCTGATTGGGGACAGGATCCTGCCTGAGTGGTCTGTTCTGGAAGTCCATGGAGTGAGAACCTTAGGGATATTGATCTGGAGTGAGCTGGACAGCGAGGTGGATTGCTCAGGACAAAATCATGAGTTTTTCCCAGCTGGAATTTGAGGTTGAAAAAGCTAAGTCCCACCCTCAGGACAAAGGGGTAGAGCAAGCCCTGTTTCGCACCTGCAACCTGGTGAGAGGGAGCATTCTATGAGAGTGGGAGGGTTCTGGCAGAAGGTGGAGAGGGATATAGTTTCTGTGGGTTTGGCTACCTGGAATCCTTGCAGCTTTTGGGAGCTGACCAGCAAGCTTGAAGTGGTCCAAACAAATATCATGGACCAACTTAATGAAGTGAAGGAAGATATTAAGGATATTAAGAAGACACTGGGAGAACATACTGAATAAAATGCAAACATACATAAAAAGATAACGGATATGATGGTGATGAATGTCACAATCCAAGAAATAACAAAGATGCTGGACTCACATAACTGCAGATTTGAACAGGCAGATGAAAGAATTAGTGAAGTGGAAGACAGTATATCTGAAATCAAACAGATAATAGAACAGATAGATAAAAAGATAGAAAAAATACAACAGGGATTTAGGGATTTAACCTACAGAACATAACACACAAATATATGCATTATAAGCATCCCAGAAGGAGAAGAGAAGGGAAAGGGAACAGAAGGATTTTTGAAGGGAATAGTGGCTGAAAACTTCCCAACGCTATTGAGGGAGATGGATGTACATGTCCAGGAAGAACAGCGCACCCCAAACAGTATAAATCCCAACAAGCCTACACAAAGACCTATACTTGTCAAAATATCCAATGCTCAAGACAAAGAGAAAATACTCAAGGCAGCAAGAGAAAAGAAATCATCACACAGAAGGGAAGCACAATAAGATTAAGTGCTGATTTCTCATTTGAAACCATGAAGGCAAGAAGACAGTAGTAAGACATATTCAAGGTACTAAAAGAAAAAACTTCCAGCCATGAATTTTCTATCCCTCAAAACTGGGATTCAAAAATGATGGAGAGTTCAAAATATTCACAGAAAAACAAAAATTAAGAGTGTATGCCAATAAGAAACAAACCCTTCAAGAAACACTAAAGGAAGTTCTACATGTTGAAAGGAAAGAACAGGAGACAAAGAGTTGAAAGAGAGTGTAAGAACAACTAAAAAGACAAAAAGAGAAATAAAAACAATATATGACATACATAAAACCAAAGAAAATAGGGCTGATATAGGAAATTCCTTGAGAGTAATAACACCGAATGTTAATGGATTAAACTCACCAGTCAAAAGACACACACTGGCAGAATGGATAAGGAAGTATGATCCACATATATGCTGTCTACAAGAGACCTACCTTCAGCCCAGGGATTCAAGGAGGCTGAAAGTGAATGGCTGGGAAACAATTTTACAAGCAAGCAATAAATAAAAGGGCAGGAGTGACTATCCTAATATCAGACAAAATTCACTTTAAATGCAAAACGTTTGTAAGAGATAAAGATGGACATTATATATTAGTAAAAGGGGTAATGTTTCAAGAAGAGAGAACAATCATAAACATATATGGACCTAATCAATGTGCCTCAAAATGCATGAGGCAAACACAGGAAAAAATTTGTTCAGAAAAAAATGCCTCTGCAATTATAGTGGGGGAATTTAGTACACCATTATCAACACTAAACAAAGATTCTGAATTATACATTAGGGGAACTGGACCTAATAGACATATAAAGAATGCTAAACCCCAATACAGTGAGATACACATTCTTATCGAGTGCACATGGATCATACTTCAAGATAGACCACATGCTAGACCACAGAAAACTCTCAATGAATTCAGAAAGATTAAGTTTATACAAAGTAATATCTCTCACCACAATGGAATGAAATTTGAAATCATCAATGACCAGAGAACAAGACTAGGCACAAACATATGGAAGTTAAACAACACACTCTTACACAAACAGTGGGTCAAGGAGGAAATTTCAAAAGAAATAAGTAACTACCTTGAAATGAATGAAAATGACCATACATCATGTCAAAAACTATAAGAATCAGAAAAAGCTGTAGTGAGAGGGAAATTCATAGCCATACATGCATATATTAGAAAAGAAGAAAGAGTTAAAATTGAAGACCTAACTGCACACCTGGAGGAATTGGAAAACAACAACAAAATAACCCCAAAGATAACAGAAATAAGCAAATGACAAACAATAGAGTAGAATTAAATGAAATAGTAACTAAGAGCAGATGTAAATACACAAAATAAGGAATGAGGAAGGGGACATCACTACTGACCCCAGAGAAATAAAGATTATCCTAAGAGGACACTTTGCAAAATTATATGCCAACAAGAATGACAATTTAGAGGAAATGACAAATTCCTAGAAAGTCACAAGCAGCCTATATTGACAAAAGAAGGAATTGATGACCTCAACAGTGCAAATACAAGTAAAGAGATGAACTCCGTCATCAAAACCTCCCAACTAAAAAGAGGCCAGGACTAGATGTCTTCACAACTGAATTGTACCAAACCTTCTGAAAGAGCTAACACCAATCCTGCTTAAGCTCTTCCAAAAAACAGAAGTAGAAGGAACATTACCTAACTCATTCTATGTTGACAACATTGCCCTAATATGAAAGCCAAACAAAGATACTACAAGAAAGGAAAATTACAGACCAATTTTTCTAATAAACCTAACACTAAAATACCCAACAAAATACTTGCTAATGGCATTCAACAACATATCAAAAGAATTATGCAACATGACCAAGTGGGTTTCATCCCATGTGTGCAAGGATGGTTCAACATAAGAAAATCAAAGAATGTAATACACCACATAAATAGATTGAAAGAAGAAAATCAGAAGATCATCTCTATAGATGAAAAAAAAATAACACATTTGACAAAATACAGACCACTTTCCTTATAAAAACACTTCAAAAGACAGGAATAGAAGGAAACTTTGTGAACATGATAAAGGGTATATATGAAAAACCCAAAGCTAACATCATCTTCAATGGTGAAATCCTAAAAGCCTTCCCTCTGAGATCAGGATCAAGACAAGGATGCCCACTATCACCACCCGTAATTAACATTGTCTTAGAAGTACTTGCTCAAGCACTGAGGCAAGAAAAAGATATAAAAGGCATTTGAAATGGAAAGAAGAAGTAAATTTTCATTAGTTGCAGACAACATGAATCTATACATAGAAAGCCCTGAGAAATCTACGACAAAGCTTCTAGAACCTGAAAGGAGTTTAGTAATGTTGTGGGCTATAAGATCAATGCTCAAAAATCAGTAGCATTTTCTACACCAAAAACAAGTAATCTGAGGAGTAATTCCAAGGAAATATTACCATTTACAATAGTAACTAAAAGAATCAAATACCTAGGAATAAATTCAACTTAAGATGCAAAGGACTTATATACAGAAAATTACACAATAATATTAAAGGAAATCAAAGAAGACTTAAATAAATAAAAGAATACTCCCTGTTAATGGATAGGAAGACTAGACATCATCAAGATGCCTATCCTACCAAACTAATCCACAAATTTAATGCAATCCCAATAAAAATCAATACTGTATATTTTAATGAATTGGAAAAACTAACTACAAAATTTATTTGAAAGGGTGAGAGGCCCCGAATTGCCAAAAAAATATTGAAAAAGAAAAATGAATTTGGAGGTATCACACTACCTGACTTTAAAACATACTACAAAGCTACTTTTGTCAAAACTGCATGGCATTGGCACAAGGATAGACATACTGACCAATGGAACAGAATTGAGTGTTCTGATCTAGGTCCTCACATATACACTCATCTGATATTTGAGAAGGCCACCAATCCCCCTCAGTTGGGAGGGAAAGGCCTTTTCAACAACTGGTGCTTGGAGAACTGGATGTCCAAATCCAAAAGAATGAGAGAGGACCACCATCTCTCACCTTATAAAAAATCAATGCATGATGGATCAAAAATCTAAAATAAAAGCCAAGACCATAAAGACTTTGGAAGATAATGTAGTGAAGCATCTACAGGACATTGTAATAGGAAATGGTTTCATGAACTTCACACGCAAAGCATGAGTAGCAAAAGAAAACATAGATAAATGGGATCTCTTCAAAATTGAACTTTTACACCTCAATGGACGTTATCAAGAAAACAAAAAGGAGCCTCCCAATAGGAGAAAATATTTGGCAGTCATATATCTGATAGGAGCCTAATACCCTGCATATGTAAAGAAATCCTACAGCTCAAAAATAAAGAGACAAACAATCCATTTACAAAATGGCAAGTGACCTGAAAATACACTTCTCCAAGGAAGAAATACAAATGGCTAAATAGCACATGAGAAAATGCTCAACATCATTAGCTATTAGGGAAATGCTAATGAAAACTACAATGAGATATGATCTTACACCCATTAGAATGGCAGCTAGTAAAAAAAACAAAAGAGTAGATTATAAGTGCTGGAGACAATGTGGAGGAATCAGAACCCTCATCCACTGCTCATGGGTCTGTCGAATTGTCCAGCCACTGTGGAAAACAGTTTGGCCGTTCCTCAGAAAACTAACTATAGATCTTCCATATGATCCAGTGATTTCACTACTGGGTATATACGCAGAAGAATTGAAAGCAAAGACACGAACAGATGTATGCACACCAATGTTCATAGTGGCATTGTTCACTATTGCTGAAAGTTTGAAACTACAAGGTAGTTTCAAATGTTTTCTTATTTTGAACAATGCTGCAGTGACTAATGATGCAAGTTTCCATTTATATATCTATACATATGCCAATGAAGTATAATTCTTGGAGTAAGATTACTGAGTTCTAAGAAATGCATTTGTCCAACTTGTTTACTATTGCCAAATTATTTTAAAAGGAAATCAATTTATACTGCCATCAGCAGTGGAAGATAACTCCCATTACTCACTGCATTTGTTAGCCAAAGGGGTGTGGATGCAAAATACCAGAAATCTGTTGGGTTTTATAAAGGGTATTTATTTGGGGTAGAAGCCCACAGTTATCAGGCCATAAAGCATAAGTTACTTCCCTCACCAAAGTCATTGCCACATGTGGGAGCAAGATGGCTGCAGATGTCTGTGAGGTTTCAGGCTTCCTGTGTTCCTTTCTTCCTGGGGCTTGCTTTTCTTTGGGCTCATCTCCTCTCTAGCTCCACAAGCCCAGCTCTAGATTATCAGGTGAACAGATTATTTCTCTTCTCAGGGCCTTTTCTCTTTCCTTATGACTAAACTTCTCTGTGTGCTTACTTCACGGTGCTCCAGCTCAAAAATTCCAACATCAAAACTCAATGCTGTCCTTTGCCCTGTCTTTTATCTGTGATTCCCCACCCACCAAGGGGCAGGGACTCAACAACCAACTGAAGTGGCACAATCAAAGCCTTAATCATTATTTAATCAAGTAAACCTCTGAATCCAGTACAATTTAATATGCCCAGAGGAAAAGAGCAGTTCAAAAACATAATCCAGTATCTATTTTTGGAATTCATGAATAGTACCAAACTGCTAAACTCTCCTTTTAAATTTTCACCAGATATTTGTGAAATGCTGTCTCATTATTGCTTTAATTTGCATTTCCCTGATTAGGTTAGGTTGAGCACCTTTGCATTTAGCTATTAGCAGTTCAGTTTTCCTGTTCTGTCAATTGCCAGTATCATTGCATATATTTCTATTGGTAGTTTTCATTTTCTTATTGATTTTAGTGTGATCTTCATGTATTCTGCGTAGAAATGAGTTTTGTCCATTTCAAATATGAGCAGAAAATATAGTTATGAGGTCATAGTTTGGATTTTAATTTTGGTGTCTTTTGGGGACAAGGGTTTACCTTAGGAAACTTACTACAGTTTTATGATATGCTTTTTGCTTTTCTTCTGAGATGTATTTCCTTACTCTGAAATTTTAAAGATAGTATTAGGGCTCTCTGGAGAAACAGAACCAATATGATATGATACATATATAATTATTAATGGAATTAGCTCCTGTTACCAGCAATTCCAAGTTGCATAGGATAGCCACAACCTGGAAATTCCAATGAAGGTGAAGTTGTATTCTGCAGGAGAATGAGGCTGACTGATGAAAAGGTAGACATACTTTTTGACTGCTGAATTCCTCAGTTCTGCCTTAATAATCAGGAAACTGATTGGATGAGGAAATACCTCTCATTGCTGAGGGCAATCTCCTTTGCTGTTTGTGGTTGCAATCAGTCCTAAATGCTATCAAATGATATGGATGCTAATCCATCTATGAAAAACCATCACAGTAACAATCAGGTCATTGATTCCTTGACAAAAAAAAAAAACAGTACACCATAGACTAGCCAAGGTGACACATGTAATCAACCAATGGAAGTGTGCCACACTCCTGAGCTGTCTGCCCTGCCTATATTGTCTGGATGTCTCCAGAGTCCTCAGGAGCACCACAGTTTGAGGTTATATTTACTTTGGCAGTGAATGCATACTTCCTGAGACATACATAAGCATAACCTCTGATATGACCTCTGACTCAGTTTGAAGTCTCTTAGCCATATAAACTCATTTGTTTTTACCCTTTCCCCTTTTTAGTCATGGTCTTTTTCAAGTTGCATTGCTAGTTGGGGCTTGGTAGTAATCCCTCAGTGCCAGGGAAGCTCATCACCAGGAGTCATGTCCCATGCTTGGGGGAAGGTAATGCATTTTTGTGCTCAATTTGGCTTAGAGAGAGGCCACATCTGAGAAACAAGGAGGCTCTCAGGAGCTAATGCTTAGGCACCCTATAATACTATGTTAAGTTTCAATTAGAAAAGTAAAGATTCATAAGTACTGTCTTCACAATCAAGGGCCTTCCAAGGGTCCATGCTTCTTCACTAGTCACTGCCCCTGTATTCAGGGGGTTCTTGCTCTCACATTAAAGAATGTGGTAGAAATCTCCAGGATGGAAATTTGATATTCCTTTTTTTATTGGTTGAATCTCCACACACTATGACAATGCCACATAAATACTTAAACACATTCATTAGTCTTATAGGTATGCCCCAGGTGAATCTCCTCCCATGCATCCCACATCTCTGACACCCAGGACCAATGATCCTCCCCTGCCACAGTTGCAACCATTCTGTGATCCAAACGTCTTCAAAATTGAAGTCAACAAAATAAATGAATACAATTAATAAAAAAATGATAAAACAATAGTTTTAAAATTAATAAGTAAGATACAATTTTTTTAAAAATCTGAAATAAAAAATATAAAATTAAAATTTTTTTGATGTTATGTCTTTCATCACTGTAAGATCTGTTGTCTAGTATGTACAGTGACATTTGCTTCCATTTAGTCACCCAGGATTTTATTTTATTCATTTTGTCTTCAAAGCATCTTTAAGTTACAGAAAAGTCACATACAGAATATAGGTGATTCCCATATACCCAACAACTTCTCCCTTTTCCACCTTCCCCTATTAATAACATTTTGCATGTAGATGGTACATTTGTTACAATCGATATACAAATATTGAAACACTGATACTATCAATGATCAATGATTTACATTGTGGTTTACATTTTGGAATATACACTTTTATATATATTGATGAAGTTTGATGCAGTCTGTTTCTATCCTTACAACATCATGTAGAACAATTCCATCATCCCAAAATGTCCCATGTTCCATTTGTTCTATTCCTCCCTCCTTCTCCCCTCAGAACCCACCAGGATTAACTCATTGAACTACAAGATTCATAGTTACTTGTAACAACATTGAGGGCTTGACATACTGGCCTGTCCTCCCCTATTAGGCACTGCCTATGCTCTCAAGAGACTATTGCCCCTCTACTTGAGATCATAGCATGACTCCCCAGGATGGCAGTCTAACAACTTCCTGCTCATAATGAGTCTCCACCCCAATACAACACATTATGAGGAGATGAATGCTATGTACTTCCTATAAGCCTGCTTCTGGTTGCCTGTCCCACATGCCCCCCACATCCAACACCTTAAACCAATAGCCTTCCTCTGCCATATTTGCCAAAAGAACATTCCAAATGTTGTACTTTCAACCAAATACCTGCAAATCCCCAGAGTTCACCTGCTCTTTCCCCCAAGCCTACCCACAGTTCCACAGTTTAACCCACCCTCCCCACTCAACACCCCTCACAGACCAGCACTGCCTAGCCCAACAGCATCACCGCACAACTGTTATGCCCATCCACAGCACAACTACAACCTTCAGGTTATCACAGATTTTGCCAATATTGGCATTGACTCAAAATCATCTTCTCCCTTTCTGTCTCCTGTTAACCCATCTTCCAGACTCTAGCTCTGTGAGCCTGCTCAATTTGCTTAATTCATATCAGTGAGGACATATAATATTTGTCCTTCAGAGCCTGGCTTGCTTTCTTCACTCAAGATAAGGTCTTCAAGTTTCATCCATGTTACCCCAAGTGTTAATACTTCATTGCTTCTTACAGGTGAGTAATATACCATTGTATATATATATACCACAATTGGTTTATCCATTCATCTGTTGATGGACATTTGGGTTGTTTCCAAGATTTGACAATAGTGAATAATGCTTCTAAGAACACTGGTGTGCACATATTTGTTCATGAACCTGCTTTCAGTTCTAGTTATATACCCATCAGTGGGATTGCTGAGTTATATGGTAGTTCTATAGTTAACTTCCTGAGAAACTGCCAAACTGTCCTCCACCATGGCTGTATCATTCTACATTTGTACCAGCAGTAGAAAAGTTTTCCCATTCCTCCACATCCTCTCCCATATTGTAGTTCTCTGTTTCTTAATAGCCACCAGGCTAATGAGCATCAGATGGATCTCATTATAGTTTTGATTTGTATTTCCCTAATAGCTAATGATGTTGAACATCTTTTCATGTGCTTTTTAGCCATGTGTATTTCTTCTTTGAAGAAGTGTCTTTTCAAATAACCTGTGTATCTTTTAAATTGGTTATTTTTCTTTACATTTTTGAGATGTAGGAATTCTTTATATATGCTGAATATCAAGCCCTTTTCAGATATATGGTTACCAAATATTTTCTTACATTGAGTAGGCGCCTTTCATTTTCTTGACAAACTCCTTTGAGGTGAAAAAGCTTTTAATTTTTAGGAGGTCCAATTTATGTATTTTTTCTGTTACTGCTTGTGCTTTAGGTGTAAAGTTCATGAAACCATTTCCTAATACAAGATCCTGAATATGCTTCCCTATATTTTCTTCTAGGACCTTTATGGTCTTGGCTCTTATATTTACAAATTTGATCCAACTTAAGGTAATTTTTGTGTAAGGTGTAAAGTAGTATTCCTTTCTCATTATTTTGGATATAGATATCCAGTTCTCCATTTGTTGAAGAGGCCATTATCTCCCAGTTGAGTGTATGTTTCTCAATTTATAAAGGAATCCAACCAGAGGGCTAAAACACACACTGCCTCACTGAAGTAATAAAATCAAAGACCCTTCCAACTGACTCCAAACCAATCAAAGTGTCCCACCCTGACAAGAAGGGATTAGCAAAGAAAATGATCTTTTCTGGGATCCACAGAAATCCCCAAACTGTCACATTATTAAATGCAACTTTCCCTAGGAATAAGTCAATTCCCACAGCTGCCAGTTCCTGCATTCCACTATAACTTCCCTGTTACATTATCCATCATTCTCTCTTGTAATTATTTTCCATTTTGTTTTATTCTATAGGGCTGTCAAAATGCAATATGCCAGGAATGGGTTGGCTTTTACAATGGAGATTTATTAGGTTGCAAGATTATAGTTTGGGGGCTGATAAAAATGTCCTAATCAAGGTATCACCAGGCAATGCTTTCTCCCTGAAAGTCCAGCTGCTGGTGATCCTTTCCTTTCTGTCTTTTGTTGCTTTCAGCTTCTGGCTTCCTCTCCACTCTTGTGGCTTTCCCTCTGTGTTTCTGGGGGTATCTCTCTTTGTCTATCTCCATTTTCATCTTAATTATAAAAGATTCCAGTTAGAGGATTAAGATTCATCCTGGGTCACACCCTACTGAAATAATCAAATCAAAGGGTCCCACCTACAGAAGGTTTACATGCATGGGAATATATTATCTCTAAAGACATGATTTTCAAGGGTCCACCAGGCTTCAAATTATCACACATTTTTTTCAGCAGTAGACTAAAGTCTTCCTGAAACTAGGGACAACATGTATGTTACTCTTCACTGGTCATCAGGATTATATTCCTGGAAAAGCTCTAGTCCAGAAAGAATAGTGAACTATTATCATAGACTCAAAATCTGTGAATAAAACACTCACTAAATCCAGCCAAATATTTCTTTTAAAAATCATGATGAAATAGTGCTTACCCCAGATTTACAAGCATGGTTCATTAAATATAAGAATTCAATTCATCTCAATAATGGTTTAAAATAAAAATATCAAAACTTTCCAAATAAATGCAGAAATATTGACCTTGTTGATGTTGATTTGTTTATGTTGAAGTATTTTTTATTTATTCCTCAGAAAACAAAAGCTGAATGGGGTCTTCTGTTATCTTATGAGCTACCCATGAAAATCTACTTCTAATACCATATTTAGTGTGAAGATCTTGAACACAATTCCATTAAGACTAAAATCAAGAAGGAAGCATGCTGTCACTGCTACTTCTGAGTATAATTTTCATGGTCACAAAAATATTATGATAGGAAAACAATAAAATAGTTAAAGCACAATTTTAGAGGGTGACTTGTAGTAATTTCCATACTGTGGAAGAAATACTGAATGTGAAAATGATGAACACTCCTCCTGTGACATGAACACAAACTTCTGACCTCTGAATGATCCCAATGGGACCATGCAATTACAGTGGGGATGTAATTCATAATGACCAGTGCAAATTCTCTATGGTGGTGTGGAAGCCTACTCTCCATCAGTAAGAGGATGGTCGTTTCCTTTCTACACAGCCAAAGTGGAAAGCCTGTAGGAAAGAACTGAAAAGAGCCCCGCTGGGCCTGGACCCCCGGCAAGACCCCGCGCCCCTCACCCGCCCACGTGCCGCCCATGGAAACAGCGCTCTCAGCTCAGCGCCGGCCGTCCTGGTCCCCAACCGGCCGGCGGGTGCGCAGGAAATGCGGCAGCGCCGCGCACATCTTTCCGGTAACCTTGCGCGCGCGCCCCCCCCCCACCGCCCCACCCGCCGCATGGCGGGTGAAGAGCAACCTTACGGGGAGCGAGGACGGGCGCTTCTGTAACACAGCAAGGACAAGTGTCGCTCTCCCCACATTTCCGCGCTTATGGCGGGTCCCCGCAGGCCCCCGAGCCCCGCCCGGGGGCCAAGTTGGGTCCGCAAACTTGCCACGATAGAGAGACAGGTGACGCGGGCCGGGTTCCGGAGTCGCTGGCTCTGCGCGCACACTCCCCCGCCTGCCCACGCTCCCCCGCCTGCCCACGCTCCACCGCCAGTCCACATCGCGGGCCAGGTAATCCGTCCTTCACCGCACTCCTGGATCCCTGCGCAACCTCACGGTCCTAACACGTGCACCAGCTCAGCTTGGCGGAGGTCCTCAAACACCTGGGAACTCTTAAAGCCGCTTCCTCCGCGCCCTCGGAGTGGGCGGGACTTGAGGAGCCCGGAGCGCCAGCAAGCTCGCGGGGCCAGTGAGGTCTGACAGGGTTTCCGGTACACCATGCCCCTAAGAGGGCATGGCCCACTCCATGAGGGACAGCCCCGTTCAGCCAAACAACACGTGGTCAGGCTGCCACACAGACACGCTGGCGGGGTGGGCCCGAGGGGGCGGGGTGAGGTGACTGACAGGGCGCCAGCCAAGGGGAATGTGGAGCAAACCTCAGGGCCAATCCGACCCTGCAGGGGTGGGGCTGCGGCGACAAGGCGGGAACACAACGAAAGGCGGGGCCTGGGGACGCCCTCAATGCATGGCCTGCTATCTTGCACTTCAGCCAGAGGTTTTCAAGGGCGGCTGGGTTGATGGGGAGTGGCCGGTCAGGGCATTCCCACGCCCCCCCCCGTAATGGGCGTGTCCCCACCCATAATGTACCAGAGGCGGCCTGGCCGGGCGGACGGGCGTGGTTCGGTGATGCCGAACTGCGGCCATGACCACTGGAAGCGCGGTCTGAGGGGTATCTGGGCAAGTCGCATCTGAACCTGTCCCAGAGCCGGTCCATCGTCCTTGCTCTCCTTCTGTTTCTTCTTTTCTGTTTCTTTACCTCTGCCTCCAAACGTACATGTAGCTCCTCAATTTTAGAGCTTAACAGTGCTAATAGACTTAATTTTGTCCTTTCTGTTTTCTTAACCTACTATCCTGTTCTAAATGAGGATGTAATTATATGACTTAATTTATCTACATGTCTTCAGAAAGGTTGATTTTCTGATTTCACTATTGTAGGAGACAGCAGCTGAGGTTCCCTTCTTTCCACATTACTACATTTCATTATCCTGTATATGTTTTCTGTCCTTTTGGTTTACTGAAGCAGAATTCAAAAATCATCTCATAACAGTAAATCCAATGGGTTTGCCACACTTCCATGCTGCCTCATTACACTTAATGATGAAATATGTTAATCACTGTGCTTTTATTCTTTAAACTCTGACCATTATGAAATACTTAACAGTTTAATTCTACCTCCATTATGACAGATTTCTCTTTTCTATATTGAATTTTATTCTCCCTCTTCCTATTAGTGTCATTCACTGTTTTCACTATCTGTTTTCTTATGTCAATATGTCAGTTCTTCTCAAATGTTTCACCCAATCACATGACATCAATTCATTGCTCCTGACACCATGAGTTTATGTTCAATTTGTTTTATCAGTTTTAATTATCAAACTGTATACTAGTATGTCTGTGTTTATGTATGCATATTGTGTCACATTTAATTCAATGTATCTAGCAATGAGTCCAAGTTACAATGACAAAACTTTTTTGATGACTTCCTTGAAAATAGTGCATACCGTTTTCCAGGATTCTCATCTGAAAATGCAGTTTCATATTTGATCCCAACTTCTGCCTCCTGTATCTCTAATAATCCTGTCCTACTGCCATCATGCTGAATAAGATTTTAAATAATTCATTGAAATGTGATTCATTATCATGTTTCTTCCAAGATAAAAACATGTAGCAGCTTCTCCGTTTAAAATACTTAAATCAATATTATTTTAATATGTGTATTGCTCTGTGAGCTTCTGACTTTTTGTGTGTGTGTTTAACAGTCATTCTGTTATGACACACTGACTTTTATATCTCCTTTTCCCCTATATTACAGTTAGCTTTACTAGGCATGTTATAAGAATCTTGCAGGAAAGAGCAATAAATATGTTTTAAAGGCCATAGCCAAGACTTGAATAGAAAATATGTATTTTCCATCTCTCTGCTTTCCTTTCTTTACAAACTATTTCCTGCCAATCTCATTTACATCATGGCTTTAGCCATCATCTTTAATCAGACCAGTCACAAACACATGCATACACTCATACCTATTGTTTGTCCTCCAATCTCACATTTTCCCTAACTTAATTCATTCTAAAAATAAAAGAAAATAAAAAATATTGTTGTCTTATGACTCAATTTTAAATCCTATCAAAATTAACAGTTCTTCATAAATAAACTAGATATCATGAAAGACATTCACCTCCAGAGATTTTCTTTCTGAACCAAGATAAGGTGCTGAGAGAAGTTGCATCGTGGTTGCAGCTATGTCAGATGTTTCCATCTGCAACTTTCTTCTTGGCAAGGGAAACTCTTCAACAAGACCATAGCATAGAATGAGCTAGAAAATAAAAGTAGGGCTGATGACTCCAAAAATTATTTATGGCTATACATTCACAATGAGAACCATTCAATTTTACCCACTTAATGATATGTTAAACAGTTGCTTTATAGCTCTTAAAATTTTAATCTAATTATAAATGATCCATGAAGTTATTTTTATCTACAGAATGAGGTACATTTATATGTTGAAAGAGGGCACAGTTGTTTACCATATTAGCATCCTATTCAGAATTCATTTTCTAATTATCACTTCCTCTATGAATTTTAGTGACTAATTAATGGTTTGGGATCTCCATACAAATAGATTTTCAGTCAATTCAAATAAGTGAAACATTTATGTGTCCGGTAAAATACTTAAAAAATAATATTCACCTCTCTTTAATCTGATAAAAGAAGAGCATTTAATTACTTATTTATTTCTGATAAAGGAGCCATCGACAAGTGACTGACTTTGTTCCCAAAAGATTTTGCCTGAAGATTTTAGAGACAATTGCAGGTGGAGAGAAAAATGTAGGCTTTCTTCACAGAAAGGCTACCATCTTTTACCTGAAGTTGAAAAGCAGGCACCAGGAATGAAGAAATGTGTCAGTTCCTAAAAGGAGTGGAATCTTTTTTTTCTCTAAAATCATGAGAAAGTGAGGAAGTCACAATGAGGGATATGTGATGTATTTACTGGCTGAGGTCACTGGGGCAAAGAATCCCAAGGAAGCAATTAATATCTCTATTCACTAGTACACTGCTAGCTAGAAATAACTTTGGGAAAAGGAAGCATATAAGACAGATATTTTTGTCACTCTATTCTAATTGTTTGTTAAAAGAATAGTTGCATTTCCAGATGCAGATAATATCACTAGTTGGGACCTGGCATCACCTGAACTTGGAAATCACAAAATTCTTCAAAATACACCTCAAGAATTGTCTTCCCTAGAGATTCACAAAACTACTACATTCACCCTTTCATTCTAAAGAAAGATATCATAAATGTAAAAGAACCTACTAGAAGACCTTGTGAAGATATATACCACTGATAATAAACTCAGCAAATGAGGATTAGCATAAAGTATCCAAAAGGAATAAATACAAAATTGAATTAAAGTGCAAATTTATCTTAGTCAAGACACTAAAACTGAGATGTAAAAATAAACACAAATGACAATGGAATATAATTTTGGATAAAAAACAAATTGGAAGATGATGAATCATGTCACACAAAAGTCCCCTCTCTGGGAAAGGAATAAAAATTCAGAAGAAGCAAACAGAGGAAATTCTAGCAATGCCCATGACTTATACACACACACCCTCACACATACACAAATGCACAAGGCTTAGCTGACATTTCACTTTCCTACAAAGTCCTCCTGAGTTTCCCAATCATAGACAGTCCCTGCTTATAAAGAAACATACTACTCTGCATCTTCCAGTCTTGTATACTGCTGAAGCCTGGCAGTATTCATTTGCCTACAGGTTATTTAATCTAAACAATTATAAACTTCAGTACTGAGACTGAACACATATGCTTTAGTCCCTAAATATGAGAGATCTTTAGAATTTTTTTACCTGTACTTTTAAATTTTATTGCATTGTTACCAGACAATGGCACAGAGTCACTCATCATGTTTCTAAATTTGGCAATATGTTTAATATTATTGCTCATATTATTATTATTATGTACAATTATATACCAATGAAAGAAATGAGCAATTGTGTAGAAACATGAAAGTTTCCAAACTTGATTGAGTAATAGAAAGCCTGAGTGGAACAATTAAAATTGAACCTTAATCAAACATCTACTCCCACCCCAAAAAACAAATGTGATAACCTGAAAGTGAAGTAAAGAAACAATATCAAAGTGAAAAGAATGACTGACTATACCAAATGTCATTGCCATAACAAGTAAGACACACACAAAGACACAGGATTTTTAAATGAGGATGCCAATTGTGAATATGACATGAGCAAGGTCTTGTAAAATAAGGATTTTTAAAAATTAGACTATAACAACACACTACGGTGATTAAATGATCTCGTATAAAGAAAAATATTATTGATGTAGGAGAAAGAATGAATTCCCTGAGCAATCTCCTTGAGGTGGGAGAACAGGATATATAAGAGTCTGAAAAGTTCAACCATCAAAACAGGTGAAAAAAATGAGTATATGAGTGTCGATGCTGGTTGGTGGACAAATATAGTGGTGGGTATACCCTGCTGTCTATTTGAATTTTCTATAAAAATACATGATGTAAGGAAATAAATGTTAATAATAGAATAATCAAAAGTCTTATACTCCATCACCAAATTCATGATATGGTAAAACATAGGGGAAGAAATTTAAAGTGTATTATTTGCCTCACTGCTCAAGAGAGAGAGATTTCATTTTCTGAAGGATATGGTTATGGAATAAGAACTTTACTTGAAGGTTAAAAAACAGAACTAATATGCAGATGACATTACTTCTCAAATACAAGATAAATTTAAAAAGAAAGAAAGTTCGTGTTGGAAAAGACAAAGAAGAAATAAGTATATTACATAAAGAAAGTACTAAAATAAGGTGAAAGAAGGGAAATCATATCAGGCCAGAAATTTAATAGATGCTCACAAAGACGAATTCAATAAGTAAATCAATCTCTTAAATCAACATATAGAGCAAGATGAATTTTCCTATTTATCAAAATAGGCAGTTCCCAGGCTGACTGAAAAACACAAAAACAAACCTATACTCAAATATATATCACCTATGTGAAATTTATGAATAAAAATAAACCTAAAATGAAGGGAATAAAAACTAGAAATAAAAGAATAGTAAATAGGGAAGCGGGTGTGGCTCAGTGGATAGAGCCCCCGTTTACCATATGGGAGGCCCGGGTTCGCGCCCCGAGGCCTCCTTGTGAGGGCACGCCGGCCTGAGCGGTGCGGTGGGCTGATGCAGCAACCTCACGGCAGGAAGCGGCTGTGGCGCAATGGATAGCGCACCCGTTTACCATATGAGAGGCCCCGGGTTC
>JAQZBX010010709.1:0-43890 GCA_029593785.1 Cabassous unicinctus
TATTTATATATCATTTTACAAATAAAAAAAAAAAAAAAGAAAACCATAAAGATACTTGTTTCATTGGCTGCTTTGCATGTGTATTCAGTTTCAATCAATTTCAAGACACTGGTTTCACCTAACTCTTTGTGAATAGAGTAGCTACTTCAAGTTTGAAACGTAAGTAAGATTCTTCTTTGTTTGGCTGCTATGCACTTGCTTTCACACATTTGTCAGCACACGGCTTTTACCTAATGCTAAGCAAATGCAGGGATTTCTTCAATTTACACACATAAATAAGATTTGTATTTTATTTGCTGCATTGATTGTGTTTTCAATAGAAATCATCTTGAAAACAGTTATTTTACCTAACTCATAGAGATTGCAGGAGTTAATTCAACTTTGAAAGTTAAGTAAGACACTTGCTTGTTTGGCTGCTATTTGCTTGCTTTCACTCATTATCAATGTAAAAATACTGCTTCTCCCTAATGCTATGCCAAAGCACTGCTTTCTTCATCTTTCAGCCTAAGCAATATACTCACTACATTGGCAGCTATGCCCTTGTTTTCACATACAATGAATTTCAGAACACTGATTTTTCTATGCCAAATCTGCAGTTTCTTCACTTTTGAAATCTAAGTAAGATTCTTGTTTATTACACTGCTATGCATATGTTTTCAATTGCAATCAACTTGAAAACTTTGCTTTTCCCTTATGCTGGCTGAATTCAGTTAGTTCTTTGGTTTAGAAAACCATAAAGAAAATTGTTTCATTGCCTGCTTTGCATGTGTGTTCACTTACAATCAACATGAAGACAATGGTTTCAAGAAACTCTCTGTGAATGCAGTAGTTACTTCAAGTTTGAAAGGTAAGCACGGTTCTTGTGTTTGGCTACTATGCACTTGCTTTCACTCACATGTGAACACACGGCTATTACCTAAGGCTAAGCGAATGCAGTGGTTTCTTCACCTTACAAACCTAAAAATATTTGTGTTTTACTGACTGCTATGCATGTGGTTTCACTTAAATTTTCTTCAAAACACTGGTTTTATATAACACGCTGTGAATTCAGGAGTTTATTCAACTTTGAAAATAAAGAACATATTTATTTGTTTCGATGCTATGTGCTTCCTTTCACTCATTATAAATGAAAAAGCACTGCTTTTCCCTAATGTTATGCCAAACCACTGGTTTCTTCAATTTTCAAACCTAAGCCATATAGTCATTATATAAGCAGCTATGCCCTGGTTTTCAATACAACGAATGTCAAAACACTGCTTTTACAATGCCAAAGCTGCAGTTTCTTCCCTTTTGAAATCTAAGTAAGATTCTTGTTTCTTACACTGCTATGCACGTGTTTTCACTTACTATCAACTTGAAAACTCGGCTTTTCCCTAACCCTGGCTGAATACACTTAGTTCTCCTGTTTAGAAAACTGATAAAGAAAATTTTTCATTGGCTGCTTTTCGTATGTATTCACTTAATATCAGCTTCAAGGCACTTAATTGACATTACTCTCTGTGAATGCAGTAGTTACTCGAAGTTTGAAACAAAAATAAGATACTTGTTTGGCTGCTATGTATTAGCTTTCTCTCACAATGTCAACAGAGTTCTTTTACCTAATGTTACACCAATGCATTGATTTCTTCACTTTACAAATCTAAATTACATTTTTGTTTCATGTGATGCTCTGCATGTGTTTTCACTGAGAAACATATTCCAAAATATGCTTTTACCTAACAAGTTGTGAATACAGAAGATATTTCAACTTTGAAAGGTAACTAACATACGTGTTTTTTTGGCTGCTATGCCAGTGCTTTCAGTCACTATTACTTTTGCCTAATGGTATGCCAAAGCACTGGTTTCTTCAGTTGTCAAAGGTAAAGAAGATACTCTTTAAATTGGCAGTTATGCACTTGTTTTCAATAACATCCAATGTCAAAACACAGCTTTCAGTATGCCAATGCTGCAGTTTCTTCACTTCTGAAATCTAAGTAAGATTCTTGTTTCTTACACTGCTATGCACGTGTTTTCACTTACTATCAACTTGAAAACTCGGCTTTTCCCTAACCCTGGCTGAATTCACTTAGTTCTCTTGTTTAGAAAACCGATAAAGAAAATTGTTCATTGGCTGCTTTTCGTATGTATTCACTTAATATCAACTTCAAGGCACTTGATTGACATTACTCTCTGTGAATGCAGTAGTTACTCGAAGTTTGAAACAAAAGTAAGATACTTGTTTGGCTACTACGCATTAGCTTTCTCTCACAATGTCAACAAACTTCTTTTACCTAATGTTATGCCAATGCATTGATTTCTTCACTTTACAAATATAAATTACATTTTTGTTTCATGTGATGCTCTGCATGTGTTTTCACTGAGAATCATATTCCAAAATCTGCTTTTACCTAACAAGTTGTGAATACAGGAGGTATTTCAACTTTGAAAGGTAATTAACATACTTTTTTTTTTGCTTCTATGGCAGTGCTTTCAATCACTATCACTTTTGCCTAATAGTATACCAAGCACTGGTTTCTTCAGTTTTCAAAGGTAAAGAAGATTCTCATTAAATTGTCAATTATGCACTTGTTTTCAATAACATCCTATGTCAAAACACAGCATTTAGTATGCCAATGCTGCAGTTTCTTCACTTTTGAAATCTAAGTAAGATTCGGGTTTTTTTGCTTCTATGCAAGTGTTTTCTCTTAAAATCAATTTCAACACACTGCTTTTCTCTAACGATGGGGAATTCAATCAGTTCATTGTTTTAGAAAACCAATAGAGAAAATTGTTTCATTGGCAGCTAGACATATGTTTTCACTTACAACCAAATTCAAGACACTGGATTGACATAATATTCTGTGAATGCAGTAGGTACTCCAAGTTTGAAATGTAAGTAAACACTTGCTTTTTGGCTGCTATGCACCAGCTTTCTCTCACAATGTCAACACATATCTTTTACCTAATGCTACGCCAAAGCATTGATTTCTTCACTTTGAAAATCTAATTAATATTTGTGTTTTATGTGCTGCTATGCATGTGTTTCCACTTTCACTCATCTTCAAAATTCAGGTTTTACCTAACACGTTGTGAATACATGCGGTATTTCAATATTGAAAGGTAAGTACTAGCCTTGTTTGTTTGGCTGCTATGAGTTTTCTTTCAATCACTATCAATGTAAAAACCCTGCTTTTACCTAATGCTATGGCAAAGCACTGGTTTCTTCAGTTGTCAAAGGTCATCAAGATACTCATTACATTGGCAGTTATGCACTGGTTTTCACTAACATCCAATGTCAAAACACTGCTTTTAGTATGCCAATGCTGAAATTTCCTCCCTTTTGAAATCCAAGTAAAATTCTTGTTTCTTTCACTGCTATGCACGTGTTTTCACTTAAAATCAACTTCAAAACACGACTCTTCCCTAATGCTGGTAGAATGAAGTCACTTCCTCAGTTTAGAAAACCAATAAAAGACTTCCTTCATTGGCTGTTTTTCATATGTATTCAGTTGCAATCAACGTCAAAACACTGGATTGAAATAACTCTCTGTGAATGCAGTAATTACTTCAAGTTTGAAAGGTAGAGAAGATAGTTGTTTGTCTGGTCTGCAATTGTTTTCACTCACAATGTCAACACACTGCTTTTACCTAATGCTACGCCAATGCTGTGGTTACTTAACTTTAGAAATCTAAATAAGATTTGGTTTTTATTTGCTGCTATGCATGTTTTCACTTACAATCATATTCAAAACGCTGGTTTTACCTAACATGCTCTGAATGTAGGATTTACTTCACCTTTTAAAGGAAAGTAAGATAGTTGTTTGGCTTGTATGTTCTTGCTTTCACTCACTATCACAGTAAAAACACTGCTTTTATTTAATGCTATGCCAAAGCACTTGTTTCTTCAGTTTTGAAAAGTAATCAAGATACTCATTACATTGGCAACTATTCGCTTGTTTTCACTTACAATCAGTGTCACAATAGTGCCTTTGCTATGCCAATGCTGCAGTTTCTTCACTTTTGAAATCTAAGATTCTCGTTTCTTTTGCTGTTATGTACATGTATTCACATACAATCAATTTCAAAACACTGCTTTTCATTTATGCTCGATGAATGTGATGGATTATTCAGTTTAGAAAGCCAATAAAGAAACTTATTTAATTGGCTGCTTTGTATGTGTATTCACTTCCAATCAACTTCAAGACACTGGTTTCACATAACTCTCTATGAATGCAGAAGCTAATTCAAGTTTGAAATTTAAGTAAAATACTTGTTTATTTGGCTGCTTTCCTATTGCTTTCACTAACAATGTCAACACACTGCTTTTGGTTAATGCTATGCCAAAGCAGTGGTTTCTTAATTTTACAAATCTAAATAAGATTTTTTATTTATTTGCTGTTATGCATATGTTTTCAATTACAATCATCTTCAAAACGGTGGTTTTATCTAAAACCGTGTGAATGTAGGAGCTAAAGTTTGAAAGGTAATTAAGATACTTGTTTGTTTGGCAGCTAATCACTTACTTCCACACACAATCAATGTGAAAATCCTGCTTTTACATAATGTTATGACAAAGCACTAGTTTCTTCAGTTTTCAAAACTAAGCAAGATACTCATTACATAGGCAACTATGCACTTGTTTTCACTTTCAAACAATGTCACAACAGTGCTTTTAGTATGCCAATGCTGCAGTTTCCTCACTTTTGAAATCTAAGTAAGATTCTTGTTTCTTTCGCTGCTATCCATGTGTTTTCACTTACAATCAACTTCAAAACACTGCTCTTTCCTAATGCTGGTTGAATGCAGTCACTTCTTTGGTTTAGAAACCAATAAAAGACTTCTTTCATTGGCTGCTTTTCATATGTATTCCCTTTCAATCAACTTCAAGACACTGGATTGACATAACTCTCTGTGAATGTAGTAATTCCTCCAAGTTTAAAAGGAAATTAATATACATGTTTGTTCGGCTGCTATGAAGAAGCTTTCTCTCACAATGTCAACACACTTCTTTTACCTAAAGCTATGCCAATGCATTGATTTCTTCACTTTAAAAATCCAAATAATAATTGTGTTTTCTGAGCTGCTATGCATGTGTTTTCACTTACAATCATCTTCAAAACACTGGTTTTACCTAACATGGTGTGAATGTATGAGTTAAATTTTGAAATGTTAGTAAGATATATATTTGTTTTTGTGCTATAATCTAGCTTTCTCTCAAAATGTCAATAGCTGATTTTACATAATGCTATTCCAATGCAGTGGTTTCTTCACTTAACAAATCTAAATAATTTTGTGATTTATACGCTGCTATGCATGTGTTTTCACTTACAACCATCTTGAAAACACAGGTTTTAATCAACATGCTCTGAATGTAGGAGTTACTTCAACTTTGAAAAGTAAGTATGATACTAGTTTGTTTTGTTCCTTCACCCTTGCTTTCACTCACTATCACTATAAAAACACTGCTTTTAGCTAATGCTATGCAAAAGCATTGGTTTCTTCAGTTTTCAAAACTAAGGAAGATATTACATTGGCAACTATGCACTTGTTTCCACTTGCAATCAATGTCACAACAGTACATTAAAATGCCAATGGTGCAGTTTCTTCACTTTTGAAATCTAAGTAAGATTCTTGTTTCTTTTGATACAATGCACGTGTTTTCAATTACAATCAACTTCAAAACACTGCTTTTCCCTAATGCTGGGTGAATGCAGTCAGTACTTTGGTTTAGAAAACCAATAAAGAAAATTGTTTCATTGGCTGCTTTTCATATGTATTCAATTCCAATCAACTTCAAGACACTGGATTGACATAACTCTCTGTTAATGGAGTACTTACTGTAAGTTTGAAAGCTAAGTAAGATACTTGTTGTGTGACTGCTATGCACTAGCTTTTTCTCACAGTTTCCACTCACTCCTTTTACGTACTGTTAAACCAATGCATTGATTTCTTCACTTTACCAATCTAAATAATATTTGTGTTTTACGTGCTGCTATGTATGTGTCTTCACTTACAATCATCTTCAAAACTCTGGTTTTACCTAATACGTTGTGAAGGCAGAAGTTATTTCAAATTTGAAAGGTAAGTAAGATGCTTGTTTGTTTGGTGGCTCTGTCCTTGCTTTCACTCTATATCACTGTAAAAACAGTCCTTTCACCTAATGCTATGCCAAAGCACTGGTTTCTTCAGTTGTCAAAGGTAAGCGAGATATTCATTACATTGGCAGTTAAGCACTTGTTATCAGTAACATCCAATATCAAATCACTGTTTTTAGCATGCCAATGCTGCATTTTCTTCACTTTTGAACTCTAAGTAAGATTCTTCTTTCTTTCGCTGCTATGCATATGTTTTTACTTACAATGAAACTCAAAACACTGTTTTTCCCTAATGTTGTGTTAATGCAGTCAGTTCTTCAGTTTAGAAAATGATTAAGAAACTTGTTTCATTGACTGCTTCTCATGTGTACTTACTTAAAATCAACTTCAAGACACTGCTTTCATGTATATACATATCTCTAAATCAGTAGCTACTTCAGTTTGAAAGTTTCTATGATACTTCTTCATTTGGCTGCTAGGCACTTGCTTACCCTCACAGTGTCAACACACTGCTTTTACCTAATTCTTCACCAATACAGTGTTTAATTCACTTTGCAAATCTAAATAAGGTTTATGGTTTATTTGTTGCTCTGCATTTGTTTCCCTTACAATCATCTTCAAAATCCTGGTTTTTTGTAACATGCTGTGAATGAAGGAGTTACTTCAACTTTGAAGGGCACATAAGACACTAGTTTGTTTTGTTCCTATCTGCTTGCTTTCACTCATTATCTCTTAGAACACTGCTTTTACCTAATGCTATGCTAAAGCACTGGTTTCTTCAGTTTTCAAAACTAAGCCAGATACTCATTTCAATTTCAACTATGCACTTGTTTTCACTTACACCCAATGTCACAACAGTGCTTGTATGATAGTAATGCAGTTTCTTCACTTTTGAAACAAACATAAGATTATTGTTTCTTTCACTGCTATGCACATGTTTTCACTTACAATCAACTTCAAAACACTGCTTTTGCCTAACGCTGGGTGAATGCAATCAGTTCTTCAGTTTAGAAAACCAATAGATAAACCTGTTTCATTGGCTGGTTTTCATATTTATTCACTTTCAATCAACTTCAATACAGTGGATTGACATAACACTCTGAGAATGCAGGAGTTACTCCAAGTTTGAAAGTTATGTAAAATACTTGTTTGTTTGCCTGTTATGCACTTGCTTTTACTCATAATGCTAACACACTGCTGTTACCTAATGCTAAACCAATGCAGTGATTTCTTCACTTTACAAATCTATAAAAGATTTGTGATTTATTTGCTGCTATGCATGTGTTTTTAATTACAATCATCTTCAGAACTCTGGTTTTACCTAACACATTGGGAATGCAGGAGGTATTTCAACTTTGATAAGAAAGATACTTGTTTGTTTGTCTTCTATGCACTTGCTTTCACTCACTGTCATTGTAAAAACACTCTTTTACCTAATGCTATGCCAAATACTGGTTTCTTCAATTTTCAAAGATAAGCAAGATGCTCATTACATTGGCAGCTATGCACTTGTTTTCACTTACAACCAAAGTCAAAACAATGCTTTTACTATGCCAATGCTGCCATTTTTTCACTTTTGAAATCTAAGTAAGATTCTTGTTTCTTTTGCTGCTATGCACGTATTTTCACTTACAATCAACTTCAAAACACTGCTTTTACCTAAAGCTACGTAAATGCAATCAGTTCTTCCTTTAGAAAACTAATAAAGAAACTTGTTTCATTGGCTGCTTTGTATGTATTTTCACTTACAATCAACTACAAGACACTGGCTTCACATAACACTCTGGGAATGCAGATGCTAATTCAAATTTGAAAGTTTTGTAAGATACTTGTTTATGTGACTGCTTTCCTATTGCTTTCACTCACAATGTCAACACACTGCTTTGGCCTAATGCTACGCCAATGCATTGGTTTCTTAATTTTACAAATCTAAATAACATTTGCTTTTTATTTTCTGCTATGCTTGTGTTTTCACTTACAATCATCTTCAAAACACTTGTTTTGCCTAAAACTGTGTGAATGTAGGAGGTACTTTAAATATGAAAGTAACTTAGCATGCTTGTTTTATGTCTGCTGATCCCTTGGTTTCCAATACTGTCAATGTAAAATCTCTGCTTTTACCTAATGCTATGCCTAAGCACTGCTTTCTTCAGTTTTCAAAACAAAGCAGGATACTCATTACATTGGCAGATATGCACTTGTTTTAAAAAACCATCATTGTCAAAACAGTGCTTTCACTATACTAATGCTGCAGTTTCCTCACTTTTAAAATCTAAGTAAGATTCTTGTTTCTTTTGCTGCTATGCACGTGTTTTCAATTACAATCAACTTCAAAACACTGCTTTTCTCTAACGTTGGGGAATGCAGTCAGTTCTTAGGTTTAGAAAACCAATAGAGAAAATTGTTTCATTGGCAGCTAGTCTTATGTTTTCACTTGCAATCAACTTCAAGACACTGGATTGACATAACACTCTGTAAATCCAGGAGTTACCTCAAGTTTAAAAGGTAAGTAAGATACGTGTTTGACTGATATCCCATTGCTTTCCCTCACAATGTCAACGTACTGCTTTTATCTAATGCTTTGAGAATGCAGTGGTTTCTTCACTTTACAAGTCTAAATAAGATTTGTGTTTTATTTGCTGCTATGCATGTGTTTTCACTTACAATCATCTTCAAACCACTGGTTTTACCTAATATGCTGTGAACATAAGAGTTACTTCAGCTTTGAAATGTTAGTAAGACACTTGTTTGTTTAGCTGCTATCCCATTGCTTTCACACACAATGTCAACATACTGCTTTTACCTAAAGGTACACCAATGAAGAGGTTTCTTCACTTTTACAAATTTAGTAAGATTTTTGTTTTATTTGCTGCTATACATGTGTTTCACTTACAATCATCTCCAAAACACTGGTTTTACATAACACTATGTGAATTTAACAGTTGCTTCTACTTTGAAAGGTAAGTAAGATGCTTGTTTGTTTGGCTGCTATGCGCTTGCTTTCACTCACTATCAATGCAAAACCACTGCTTTTACCTAAAGCTATGCCAAAGTACTGATTTCTTTAGTTTTCAAAACTAAGCAAGATACTCATTATATTGGCAACTCTGCACTTGTTTTCACTTACAACCAACGTCAAAACTCTGCTCTTAAAATGTAAATGCATAGTTTCTTCTCTTTTGATATCTAAGTAAGATTCTTGTTTCTTTTGTTTCTATGGATGTGTTTTCACTTAAAATGAACTTCAAAACACGGCTCTTCCCTATTGCTTGGGGAATGCAGTTCTTTGGTTTAGAAATCCATTAAGGAAATGGTTTCTTTGGCTGCTTGTCATATATATTCACTTACAATCAACTTCAAGATATTGGATTGACATACGAGTCTGTGAATGGAGGAGATATGTCAAGTTAGAAAGGTAAGTAAGATACTTTTTCTTTGGCTGATATCCCATTGCTTTCACTCACAATGGCAACACACTGTTTTTATCTAATGCTATGCAAAGGCCGGGGTTTCTTCGCATACAAGTCGAAGTAATATTTGTGTTTAATTTGCTGCTATGCATGTGTTTTCACTTACAATCATCTTCAAAACACTGGTTTTACCTAACACACTGTGAAGGTAGGTGTTACTTAAACTTTAAAAGGTAAGTATGATACTTGTTTGTTTGCCTCTTATGCATTGCTTTCATTCACAATGTCAACATACTGCTTTTACCTAATGCTCTGCCAATGCAAAGGATTCTTCACTTTTACAAATTTAATAAGATTTTTAAAATGTGCTGCTATAAATGTTTTATCACTTAAAATGATCTTCAAAACACTGGTTTTATCTAACACGCTGAGAATGTAGGTGTTAGTTCAACTTTTAAATGTAAGTAAGATACTTGTTTGTTTGGCTACTCTGAGCTGGGTTTCACTCACTATCAATGTAAAAACACTGCTTTTACCTAACGCTATGCCAAAGCCCTGGTTTCTTCATTTTTCAAACTAAGCAAAATACACATTACATTGGCAACTATGCCCTTGTTTTCAGTTAAAACCAAAGTCACACTGGTTTGTTACTATGCCAATGCTGCAGTTTTTTTTTTCACTTTTGAAATCTAAGTAATATTCTTGTTTCTTTTCCTGCTATGCACGTTCTTCCCAAACAATCAACATCAAAGCACTGGTTTCCCTAATGGTGGGTTAATAGACCCAATACTACGGTTTAGAAAGCCTACAAAGAAACTTGTTTCATTGGCTGCTTTTCATATTTATTCACTTAAAATCAACTTCCAGTCACTGGATTGACATAAATCTCTGTGAATGCAGAAGTTACTACAAGTTTGAAAGGTAAGTAAGATATTTGTTTGGCTGCCATGCACTTGCTTTCACTCACAATGTCAACACGCTGCTTTTATGCCAGTGCAGGTTTTTTTTTCACGTTTGCAAATTAATAAGACTTTTGTTTTATTTGCTCCTATACATGTATTTTCACTTACAATCATCTTTAAAACACTGGTTTTACATAAAAGGCTTTGAATGTAGGATTTACTTCAACTTTGAAAAGTAAATAAGACACATTTTTGTTTCACTGCTATGTAAAACACACTTCTCCACGCAACATAACACCACTCCGCTCCACATCACAACACACAACAATACAGCACTACACACCACAGCACACTACAGAAAACCAGAGCACCCCACTCTAAACCACTCAACACCACACCACTCCAAATCACACCACCCCAAACCACAAAACACCAATGCACAAAACACCACAAAACCGACATCTCACTTCAACTCTCGTGACCACTCGAATCCACACCACACAACACCACAAAACACCACTCGCCTGCACACCAAACCACAGTCCACTGCTCCACCCAACACCACACCATATAATACCAAACATACGACAGCACACCTCTGCACCAAACTTCCTACCAACATGCACAGCTCTCCATGAAACAGAGCACACTGCTGCACACCACGCACTCCTCACCACACCACACAAATATACACAATATCAAATCACACCACACCAAACCACACCAGACTGATCCACAAAATTCCACACTACACCAAACCACTCCACATCACACCAGACCACACAACACACATAACACAACCACACAGCCCACCACATAATTCCATATCACACCACACCACTTCACACCACAGAACAACACAACACAAACAACAATCCACAAAAGAGTGTTACACACTACACTGTTCCACAAAATACCACACTTCACCACACCACTCTGTTCCACAACACACAACACCACAGCATACAAAACCACATTGCACCACACCATTCCACAACACATCACAACACACCACTTCACACCCCTACTCAAAACACCACACCACAACACACCAAACCACACCACACAACAGCAAACCACACTACACCACTCCACATCACCCCACACCTCACCATTCCACACCACATCACTCCACAGCACTCCACAAGAGTCCCCACCACACCACACCAAAAAATCTACCCAAAACCACCCCACACAACAGCACATCCCTCAACAGCAAACCACTGAAGACCACTCCACACTCCAAACCACAACACATCACTAAATTCCACACCACACCAAACCACACTGCTCCACAGCATACCACACCACGCTACATGACACCAATCCACAGCACACCACATCATACTACAAGAAACTACCCCACTCAACTCCACACCACAACATTCCAGAGCACACCACAACACAACATACACATAACACCACAGCACAGCACAGCACACCATTACAAACCACACTACACAACACTCCACACAAGACCACAACACACCACTAACCACTCCACACCACACCGTTACACAGTAGACTGCACAACACCACACCAAACTGCACCATGACACACTGCACCACTCCACACCACAGCACGCAGCACCACAATATATCAACCCACATTGCACCACACTGTACCACAACACATCACACCAAATGGCTCCACACCACTCCACACCACTCTACCCCACAGCACAAACAGCAAACCACAGAGAACCACACTACACCACACCAAACAGCAACACACTGTACAACAGCACACCAAATCTCACCACACCACTCCACACAGCATATCACACCAGGCCACAATGCAACACATCAAACCACTCTATACCACACAAAAATAAATCACAACACAACACAACATAAAAGACCACACAAGAGCAAACCACACCATTCAACACAAACCTCAACACACCACACCACTACATACCACACCAAACCACAATTCACCAAACCACACCACACCACACAACAGCATACTACACCACACCGCACAACACCACTCCACACCACACGCCTCCAAACCACACCATGCCATACTGCTCCACACCACTCCACACCACACAGCTCCAAACTGCACCACAACCCTCCACTACACACCACACTACAACACACAACATCAAAAAACACCACACCACACCACATCACTCCACAACTCACTACAATTCACTGCTCCACGCCCAAACACACCACACAACACCACACCACTCCACACCACACCAAACAAAATCACAGCATGCCACACCACCGCCTTCAATATCACAGCAGAAAATATCACAGCACACCACAAGACACCACACAACTGCACACCCCTCAACACCACAACACACCACTCAACACCACACTACAACATATCACACCACAACACAACCCACCACTCCAGAAAACACCAGACCACACCACTGCAACCACACTGCACCACTACCACCACACCACTACACACCACACAACACAACACTCCACAACACACCACAACAAAAAACACCACACTGCACCAAACCACTCCACATAACTCCACACCACATCACACCACACAGCTCCAAGGCATATCATAACACACCACTCCTCACAAAACTGCTACCATCCAGACAATGATGCATCTCAAAGAACCACACCACACTACACAACACCACATCATAAAATACCACACCATTCCACACCACACCACAGAACCCCAGAGCAATCCACACCATATCATAATGCACCACTCCACATCACACCACAGCAAAACTTACCACAATGCACCACAACAAATGACACCACTACACACCACACAACCTCACTAAACAACACAAGCTTAACACCATGCCACACCTCACCACACTGCTCCACACCACAACCCCACAATCCACATCACACCACTCCACACCACACCACACGACATGACAGCACTCCACACCACTCGACACCACATAACACCACTCCACAGCACAAAACTCCACTCCACAGTGCTCCATACCAATAAAAAACCCCACACCACACCACACCACAACACAACACTCCATTCCACAACACAATATTCCAAACCCAACACACCACAACAAACCATGCCACAATGCACCCGACAACACCACACAACTCAACACAACAAGCCATATCATAACACACCTGTCCATACCACACCACACCGCTCCACATCACAAAACACCACTACACACCACACCAAAACATACAACACAACACCGTATCACTCCAGAACATTCCTGCCCTCTCCACACCAAAACACATCATACCACAACACACCACTCCACACCACACCACACCACAGAACAACACACCATTCCTCAGCACACCATATAATCCCACAACACAGCACTCCACATTGCACCAGTGCACCACATGAGAGGACTCTACACCACACCACACCAAACATTCCACATCACACCATACCAAGCCATTACACTCCACACCACACCGCACCACTCCACACTGAACCGAACCACTCCGCACCACAGTACTCCAAACCACACCTCCACACTCGACAGCAAACCACATCATACCACACCACTCCACATGAGACTGCTCATCACCACAACACACCGCTCCAGAGCACACCACACCACCAAACATTACACTGTACCACACTGCACAACACCATACCACACCACACAACCTTACAACAAACCACACAACTCCATAACACTCCACACCAAACCACAACACACCACTCCAAATGACACTGCACATCACTTAAACACACCAAACCACAACGAACCAGACACATAACAACACACCACACCACACCGCTCCACAACACAAGAGACCACAACATATCACTCCTCAGCACACCACACCATATCATACCACAGCACCCCACATGGTAACTTTCCACAATGTAACACACTGCACCACAGCACTCCACCCCACACCACAACACACCACAACACTTCACACCACTCCACACCAAACTTCATAACTCCACACCACACCACGCAGCTCCACACCACTCCACACCACACCACAACTCACCATTCCAAAACACATCACACCATACCTCACCAGCCAACAGTACACTGCTACCCACAAGACCTCAGCACGTCACACAAAGTTAAAATACAACATATAATACCAAACCACACAACACCACACCACATCTCAACACACCATTCCATTGCACAGCAGAACACACTGCTCCAAACCGCACTACAACACACCGAACCACTCCAGACCACACCACAGCACACCACACCACTCCACACCACACCACACCACACCACACAGCTCTAATTCACACAAAACACCACTCCACTACAAGCCACACCACACCCGTAGCACCACACAACACCACACCACTCCACACCCCACCGCACCATATCATACAAAAACACACCACACCCCAAATTTCCACAATGCACCACAGAAAACTACATCACTCCACACCACACCACACCACATTACACTGCTCCACAACACCCAACAACACACCGTATTCTCCACACTACACCACTCCACACAACTCCACTGCACTTAACACCACACCACACTTCACAACTCCACACAACACCACAAAACACCACACAGCTCCACACCAAAAAACACCACTCCATACCAAACTACACAACTCTACACCACACCACAACAAACCATACCACACCACATCAAACTACATAGTTCCAGTCCACAAAACACCACACCACTTGACACAACACTACACCACAAAACATCACAATGCTTCACACCACAGCACACAATGCCATACCATACAACAAAATATCACACCACATCACCTTAAAATTGTACATACCATACAAAACAAAATCATACCACATCACAACACGCCCCAACACACCTCACCGCTCCAAACCACATCCCTAAACACCACCGCACACCACATTCTCCACTCTGCATAACTCGACACCACTCCACACCACTCCACACCATTCCCCAGAATTCCACCCCACCACAAAGCTCCACACCACTCCACACCACAGCACACCACAAATCAACACTCCACAACACCCCATACCACACCACAGAACCCAACAGTACACTGCTCCACACTGCACCAAACCACACCACACTACAACACAGCATATCATCGTACACCACACTACACAACACCAAACCCGTAACACCACACTACACCACTCCACAACACACTAAACCACACCAAAACCCTCCACACCACACCACTTCAAGCCTCATCACAACACACCACTCCACAACACTCCACTCCACACCACACCGCAAAACACCATTCCACACACACAATACAACACCATACCACACCACAACACATTGCTCCACACCGTAGCACTCCAGACCACTGCACATCACAACACACCACACCATGTCATACCACACCACTCTACAACAAACATCAAGCCACTACACACCAAACAAGAGCACTCTGCTCCACACCACACTGCACCTTTCCACACTTCACCACAGCAAAACACAGCCCACCACTCCACACCACACCATAACACACCACCCAGCTCTGCACCACACAACATCACACAACTGCACACCACACGACAAGACTCCACACCACACCACACCAAATCCTACCAAACCACACTATAGCACACAATACCACCCCACTCTGCAACACACCACACCACAGCACACCATACCACACCACACAATGCTCCTCCACACCACTCTGCAATGTACTGAAACAAACCACCCCACAGCACATGAAACCACGCCACACAACACCACTAGACATCATATACCATACCACAACAAACCACAACACACACATAACAGCACATACAACAAAACACTGCTTGCCTCACACCACACCACACCACAGCATTCCACTCCACACCCAAGCACACCAGACAACTATACTCCACACCACAACAAATCAGATTACACCAAACCATTGCACACCACATCACTACACATCAAAGCCCACCAAACCACACCACTCCACACCACACCACACTGCTACAAACCACAACACAATGCACCATTCCACACCACACCACACCACACCACTCCACATCACACCACACCACACCCATTACACTACAACTCACCACCCCGCTCCACACCACACCACAGCATATCATACCACATGACTCCTCACCGCACCACACCACACAACACCACTCCACACCATACATCACCATTGCACATCACAACACACCACACCACTCTACAACATCCCACAGCCCTCCACACCACGCCATTTTGCACCAAACCCTTCTGCACCACACACATGTACACCCCACCACACCACAGTGCTGCACACCATACCACACCCCTCCTCACCACACCACACTGCTCCATACCATACCAAAGCAAACCAGACCACCGTGCCCCATATCACTCTACAACACACCTCCCCACTTCACACCAAACCACCTCATACCACACCACACCGCTCCACAGCAGACCACACCAAACCACTTCACACCACACAACACCACTCCATACCACACCACAAACCTCCACACCACACCACAACTATCCACATCACACCAGAACACACTGCTCCAGAACACACCACACCACACCAGTCTACACCACACTACAGTACACCACACCATTCCACACCTCACTGAATCTAACTATTCTAAACCTCACCCAGCCAATCCACAGCTCACCACACTACACTACACACATGCACACAACTCTACACCACATGACAAATCTCCACACCTTCTTGCACCAGACCACTCCAAACCAAAACACATCACACCATATCATACCACACCACACTACATCACACCATTCCCCACAACTCCCCACCACCTCACAACACACTGCTCGATATCACACCACAAATTGCCACACTACTCCACACCACAACACAGTACACCCAACCGAATCACTCCACACCACTCTGCACCTAACCATTCTAAACCACACCTCACCACACCACAGCGCACTACACCACAGAGACCCACACAATCCCACTCAAATTCACACCACACAACAACTGTCTACACCACACCACACCAAACATACCAAACACCCATATCACAACACAGCACACGACACCAAAAAGTTCCACACCACACTACACCTCTCCAATCCACTCTGCACCACACCACTCCACACCACACCACAACCCTCCACACCACAACACACCAAACACCACATCATAACATAGCACTGCACAATGCTTCACATCACACCAAATGAGACCACTCCACAACATACCCCTGTGCAACATACCACATCTAACCTCCATGCTGCAAAGCACATCATATCACTCCACATCATATCATAACATGCCACTCCACACCACAACACAACAGTCCACTCAACATTGCACAGAACCACACCACACCATTCCATAAAACACCACATCATATACTATAACACTCCACACCAGACCACAACAAACCAATCAACACCATATCATAACACAACACTCAACACCACACCACACCAAACTGATCCACACCATATCATAACACACCACTCCACACCACACCATGACTAAAGACACCACACTGCACCTCTCCTCACCACACCACTCCACACCACACCACACCAATTTCCACCATATCATAACGCACCCCTCTACATTACACCACAACAAATCACGACACCACACTGCACCACACAACATCACACAACACACTCTTACACCATATGACACCACACCACACAACTCCACACCACAACAAAAGAAACCTCACCACTCCACACCACACTGCACCTCACCACACAACTCCACCACACTCCACAGTACACCACCTCTTATCACATCATACCACACCACACTACACTCGTAACATGTCATCACATGACACTGCTGCACACATCACACCACTCCACATAACACCACGCAACACCATTCCACAGCACATGACATGACAACACACCACACCATATAACACGAAACCAGAACACAACACTCTACACCCCATAACACCCACCACACCACACCACTCCACACCACATGGCACCACACCACTCCACACCACACCACACTACATGGCTCCACACCACACAAAACCGCTCCACACTACAACACACTGCAACACTTCGCACCACACCACAAATCTCCAACCACAAACCACACCACACTACACTGCTTGACACCACACCTCACAAAACCTCTCAATGACACAACACACAACAAATCTTCACATAACCCCACACTACACCACAAATTTCCCCAACACTCCGTACAACACCACAGCACTCCACAGGAAACAACACCACACCACATCAAATAAAACCACCGCACTCCACTCGACAGTATATCATACCACACCAACACCAAACCACACTACACCACTACACACCACACAACTACACAGCACACCACATCACATCACGCACTTAACACCATACCACACCAGATCACACTGCTCCACAACGCACCACAGCAAACCAGACCACTCCACACCACACCAAACCATATCACACCAAATCACACTACACTACACGCATAACACGTCACCACAACACACTGCTTCACACCACACGACAGCACTACACACCACAACACACAACACAACTCCAAACCACACGACATCCTACCATACCAAACCACTCCACACCACATGACTCCAAACATCACCACAACATGCTGCTCCACACCACGCCACTCCAAGCAACACACCACTCAACACTTCACCACACCAAACCACATCACTCCACACCACACCACATGACATCACTCCACACCAAAGCATATCATACCACACCACACCACAACATTCAACTTCACACCACAACATATCACAAAACACCACACCCTTAACACCGTACCACACCACACCACTTCACTCCACAACACAACAAACCACCTCACTCCACACCACAGCACAGCACTCCACAACAATCCAAAAACACCACACCACATAATACCACACCACATCACACCACATTACACTCATAACATGAAACCCCAAAATACTGCTCCACAATACACCACACCACTACAGACCAAAGCACACCACACCACTTACCAACACCCCACAACAGTTCACACAACACCACAACATACCACACCAAATCACTCCACAAAACACCACACCACACCAGTGCAACCACACGGCACTGCTGTCCCAACACAACCCAAATACACACATCACGCAACACCACTCCACAACACACCACAACAAAAAATACCACATTGTACTAAAGCACACAACACCATTCCACACCACATCACACCACACAACTCCACACCATATCAAAAAACACGAATCCACACCACACAACAACAATCCACACAATGATGCACTACAAAACACCACACCACACTACACAACACCATATCATATCATAACACACCGTTCCACACTACACCACAGAACACCAGACTAATCCACACCATATCATAACACACCACTCAACAGCACACCACAGCAAACCACACCACACCACTGCACACAACACCACTCCACACCACACAACTCTACACCATATCATAATGCAATCCTCCACATCACACCACAGCATACCACAACACACTGCACCACACCAAATGACACCACTGCACACCACACAACCTCATTCAATACCACATGCTTAATACCATACCACATCTCACCAAACTGCTCCTCATGACAACACAACAAATGACACCACACCACTCCACATCACACCACACCACACGACAGCACTCCACACCACTCCACACAACACAGCACAGCTCCATACCACAAACCTCCACACAGCAGTGCCCATACCCATCAACAACCCCCACAACACACCACACCACAGTTCACCACACAAAACCACACAACCCCTCAGCACAAGACACCATTCCTCAGCACACCACACCACAGAACAGCACAGCACTCCACACTGCACCACAACACTCCACTCCACAACAACCCAAACCACAACTCCACATTCCACACCAAACCACATATACCACAACAATCCACTCCACACCACATTAATCAACACAACACACTTTTCCACAGCACACCACACCACTGAACAGCACACTGCTGCACATCGCACCACCAAACTCCACACCACACCACAATACACCATATCAAACCACACATTACACCACACCATACCACACCACAGCCCTCCAAACCAAATCACAACACACCGCTCCAGACCACACCACACCAAACAGCTCTACTCCACACAAGACCACACCACTGCACAACACATCACACCACACCACACGCATAACAGCATACCACACCACTCCACAACACAACAGACCAAACATAACACTCCTCACCACACTACACCATATCATACCACATCACACCAAACCATATCATTCCACAACGTTAGACACAGCACCACAGCACTATACACCACACCACAACACACCACATCACACCACTCCACTCCAATCCACATCACCACCACACCTCCTAACTCCACACCACACCATGTAGCTCCACACCACTCCAAACCACACCACACTAAAACTCACCAATCCACAAACACATCAAACCATACCACATAACCCAACAGTACACTGTTCCACACCACACCACAGAATAACACACCACAATACAAAACACCATATGATACCAAACCACACAACACCACAGCACATCTCAACACACCATTCCACACCGCAGGAAAACACCCAACTCCACACCACACCACACAACACCTCACCCCTCCACACCACAGCACACCACACCACTCCACAACACACCACAACACACAGCACTACTCCACACAAAACCACACCACTCCACATAAAACCACACCACACCCATAACACCACACCATATTCTACAAAAACACACCACACCGCAAATTTCCACACTACTCCACACCACATCACACCACAACTCACCACTGCACAACATATCAAACCACACAACAACACCAAACACGACACTGCTCCACACCACACCACAGCACACCTCACCACACTACAAAACACCATATCATACAAACCACAAAACGCCATACCGCATCTCAAAACACCACTCCACAAAACAGCACAACACACTTCTCCACACCACACCACACCACACTGAACCAGTCCACACCACACAACAGCACACCACAGCACTCCACAGCACACCACACCACACAGATCCAATCCACACAAGACCACATCACTGCATTCCACTGAACACCAGACCCATAACACCACAACACACGACACTGCTGCACAAAACATCACACCATATCATACAAAAACACACCACACCACAAATTTCCACATTGCACCACACAACACCACATCACTTCACACAAAACCACAGCACACCACAGCACATCACACAACACCACTTCACCCCACACCAAACCACACTACACTACACCACTCCATAACAAACACCAGACCATATTCTCCACACCACAACACTCCACACAACTTCACAGCACTAAACACCACACCGCACCTCAAAACTCCACACCACACAACAACACACAGCTGCACACCACACCATGCCACTCCTTATGAGACCACACCACTCTACACCACACCACACCACACCAAACCATACCACACCACACCACTCCACAAGACCCCACAGCACACCACTCCATACCACACTGCACCAAACCCCTCCACACCACACCCATGCACACCACACCACACTAAAATTCTGCCCATCACACCACAGCTCTCCCCTCCACACCACATTGCTGCATACCATGCCACAGCAAAGCACACCACACTGTACCAAATCACTCAACAGCACACCTCCCCACTCCACACCAAATCACCTCATACCAAACCACTCCAATCCCCAACACACCATACCACCCCACTCCACAAAACACCACCCCATACCACACCAGAAACCTCCACACCGCACTGCACCACACCAGTCCACAACACAAAACACTGCTCCATATCACACCACACCACACCACACCCTCCACAGCACACCACAGTACACCGCACCTCACCACTCCACACCTCACTGCACCTAATCATTCTAAATTACACCCCTCCAAACCACACCACAACCCACTGGTACACATCACACTACACCACACGGCTCCACACCACATCACAGAACAACCCACCACACCAGTCCACCCCTCACTGCAGCTGACAGCTCTAAACTAGACCCCTCCACACCACACCTCACCACACTCAACAACACAGCTCCGCACAACTCCACACCACACCACACCACAAATCTCCACACTGCACTGCACAAGACCACTCCACACCACACCACATCACAACATATCATACCACACCATACTACACCACACCATTCCACACCACTCCCCACCACCTCACAACACACTGCTCCATATCACACCACACAACACCGCACTATTCCACACCACACCACAGTACACCACACCACAGCACTCCACACCTCACTGCACCTAACCATTCTAAAGTTCACCCCTCCACATGACACCAAAAAACACTGCTCAACATACCTCCACACCACATCATTAAACTTCACACCAAACCCAACCTCTCTACCCCACAAGGCACCAAATTCTACCACACACCCCATATCACACCACAGCAGACCCCACCAAACAGTTCCACACCAAACCACAACACACCACTCAAAACCACTCTGCACCACACCAAACCACTGCACACCATGCTGCAACTCTCCACACCACTCCCAACCACACAACATCACACCACAACACCACAGCATACCACTTCACACCACACCAAACCAGACCACTCGACAAAACACCCCTGTGCATCCTACATTATCGAACCACCACACTCCAAACCACACCCAACCACTCCACACCACACCACAAAGCTCCACACCACACCACACCACAACACTTCACACAACACAACATCACACCATTTCATACCCCACCACACTACACCACAACAGATTACACCACTCCAAAACACAACACAGCACACTGCTCCACACCAAACCAAAGCAAATTACACCAAACCACACCTCAGTGCACATAACCACTCCACAGCACACCCCGGACACCACACAACACTACACAACAAAGCTCCACACCAAACCACACAATGCCACTCCACACCACACCACACCTCTCTACACACCAAACAAAATCATACCACACCACCCCATACCACACGACACAACACCACATCATTCAAAACTACTCTGCAACACAGCACTGCAGACTGCACCACACCACACCACACCACACCCCTCCACAAGACACATCACAACACCTCACTATAGCACACCACAGCACACCACACCACTCCACACAATAACATACCACACCACACCAAACCACTCCAAACATAGCACTACTCCATATCATATGATAACACACCACTCCTCATCACACCACAACAGACCACATTAAACCACACTGCACCACAGCGCACAACTCCACACCACACAAGAGCACTGCACAACAAAACACAACTCTCAAAAACATATCAGAACACACCACAACATAACAAACAACACCAAATTGCAACTTTCCACATGTCATGCCACACCACAGCATTCAACACCACACCAAATCACTCCACAGCATATCATAACACACCACTCCACACCACACCTCAACAATCCACACAGCAATGCACAGCACCACACCACACCACTCCATACAACACAACATCATATCATACTACACAACTACAAACCTCATCACAGCACACCACACTGATCCACAGCATATCATAACACACCAGTCAACACAACACCACACCAAATGACACCACACTACACTGCTCAACACCATACCCCTCCACACCACACCACACCACTTCCCAACATATCATAATGCAACCTTCCATATCACACCACAACAAAACACACCACACCACACAGCACCACACAACATCACCAACACCACAATCTTGCACCATATGACACAATACACCACTCCACAACACAACAAATTAAACCACACCACTCCACACAACACCGCACCACACCACACATCACCACACTCCACAAAACACCACTCCACAGGTTATCACATCATATCACACCACACTACTCTCATAACAAGACATCACTCCACAGTGCTCCACAACACACCACTCCACATGACACCACACCACACCATATAACAAGAAAACACAGTACAACACTATACACCCGACAACACCCAACATACCACACCACTCAACACTGCATGGCACCGCACCACACCACACCACACTACACCACACCACACCACACCAAACCACCCCACACAGCAACACACCACACCACTTCTCACCACACCACACTCAACCACAACATACCACATCACACCAAAACACACAACTCCAAACCACACCACACCAGTTCAAACTGCATCAAACCGAATCACACCACAACAATCCACAGCACACTCAGACTCCACACCATACCACATCATACGAAACCACACCACTCCACACCACAGTTCAACACACCACACCACACCAAACCACAATGCACCACACTGCTCCAAAGTATACAGAACCACACCACACAAAATCACAACACTCCCCACCAAACCACACCACACCACTCAACAAAACACACCACACAACACCAGTCCACACAACACTGCACCACACTACTCGACACCACACCATTACAAACCACAAAACACCACACCACACAGCTCCAACCCACATCACCCCACACCACTCCAGAACACATCATGCCAAGCACAACAAACCTCACCACTAACCCCCACACCACACCACACCTCTCCACACCATGCTAACCACAACACACCATTTAACACCACACCACACCACACCACAACACCCCACACCACACAAGACCATACCACTCCACACAATACCACACCACTCCACTCTGAACCACAGCACACCAAACCACACCACATCTCTCCACACCACACCACAGAAAACCATACCACAGCACATCATATGACACCAAACACCACCCCAGACCACTCCACAACAAACCATACCACACCATAAATATCCAAACCATATCACACTACAACACACCAAACCACATAACTCCACATGACACCACAAAACAACACACAGTTCCACCCCACACCACAACTTTCCACAAGACACAATTCCACAACCCTCCACACCACAGCACTCCACAATGCTCCACACCACACCACTCCACACCACTCCCAAACACACTACACCCCAACACTCCACAGCACACCACACCACACAACTCTGGACCACACCACACGACAGCACTCCACACCACAGCAGACAATACCACTCCCACAACACCGTACCACTCTGCAGCACACCACTCCAAACCAAAACACACCACATCACTCCACACCACACCACAAAAACCATACCACAGCACATCATATCACACAACCCCACACCACACCACACCACTCCACACCACACAATACTAAAGCATAACTATCCACACCATATTGCACCACAGCCCACCACCCTACATCACTCATCACAGGACAATAAAACACAACACACATTTTCACACCACACTACACATTTCCATACCGTACCACTTGACACCACTCCACACCACAGCACACCACAAAATTCCACACCACACCTCCCCAAACCACTCCAAACCACTCCTGGCCACACTGCACCTCACGACTCAACTGTACACCATGCCACAATGCTCCAGACCACTATTTACATCACCACACCCCATCACTCAACAGCAAACCACAGCACAGTCCACCTCTCAAAACCATATGATACCACAAAACACCACACCCATAACAGCAGACACCACACCAAACCGCTCCGCCAAATGCAATCTGACACAACAGCAGTCCAGAACCTACACCTGCATACCAGATTGCTCCACACCACACGACAACAAATCACACTACACCGCACCACACCTCATCACACCACACAAATTCTCTCCACACTACACCACACCACAACACTCCTCTCCAAACCACACCACTCCACACTAGTCCACACCACTCCACACCACAGTACTCAAATCCATATATCAACCCACACCACAGTACCTCACACCACACCACCAATATGACACAACACCACACCACACCGATCCACGCCAAACCATACCATAACACACCACTTCACACAACTCTCCAAACCACACCACACACATAAGTACACAACACAACAAACTGCTCCCCACAGTTCCACATGATACCACACCACACCACAACACAATGCTCCACACAGCTCCACATGACACCACACCGCACAACACCACAACACACCACAACACACCACACTGCACCACACACCCTGCACCACACCACACAACACCACTCCACACAATATCACACCACCCCACACCACATCTCACCACACCACAGTATACCACGCCACACCACTCCACACATCACCACACCACATCACTCTACACCACACCACACTACACTGCTCCACACCACCCCACAACACATCATACCACACCACACGTATCCACACCACAAAGCACCATGCCACATACTCCATACAACACTATACCATATACTCCAAACAACATACCACACATTTAGCACCACACCACACCACATCTCTCCACATCTTTCCTCACCACACCACACCACATCATACCACACCTCACCACCCCACATCACACCACAACAAAAGACACAACTATATACCACACCACACTACACCACACCACACCACTCCACATCACACCACACCAATCCACACCAAACCACATCATAGCACACCACAAACTCCAAAGCACACCACCCCTCTAATACCACAATGCTCCACACCTCAACACACAGCACCACAATATACCAGTCCATACCACACCACACCTCTCAACACCACACTATATCATAATACACCACAATAAACTATTCCACAACTCTACACACCACACCACACACCTCACTTAACTGAACACCACACCACATCACTCTACAACATACCGCACCACACGACAAACTCCAAACCACCCAACACCATGCCACAACCATCCACACAACTCCACAACACACCACTCCAAACCACACCACACCACTCCACAGACTACACCACAGAACACCACACCACTCCAGACAACAGCACACTGCACCACACCACACCACACATCACACCATTCCACCACCACCAAACCACATCATTCAGCACCATATCATATTACACAAAAACAAACCACACTTCATCCATAACACCACTCACCACACAACATGTCTCCACCCATCAACACACCACATCTCAGCACTCAGCATGACATCATATCACCAAATACCACTTAACACCCTCGACACAGCACCACACCACAACACATCACACTACACCACTGCACACTGTACAGCATCATAGCAAAACATTCCACACCACACTTCCCAACTCCACACAAAACAACATCTTACCACACCACACCACTCCACAACACACCACATCATACCACAACACACCACTGCACACCACAACACACCACACACTACCACACCAACCCACACCATAGAACACACCACATTACTCCACAGCACAACAATCCACAGAATAACTCTTCACACCACACCAACCTAACCACTCCACACGGCATTACTCCACACACCAAGCACATACCTCCACACAACACCACACCTTTCCACCCCACACCACATCAAAACTCAACATACCAGTCCTCACACCATGCACCACACTGCACCACCGCACTCCACACCACACACCACACCGTTTCACACGACACCACAAAATAACACACCAATCCAGAGCGCACCGCACAGCACCACATAACACCACACCACACTACGCCACACTGCACCACCCCACATCACACCACAACACTCCAACCCACACCACACCATAAGGCACCACAGAAAATGACACTACACCACATCACACCAAACCACACCATATTATACCACACCACACCACTTCACTCCACACCACACTATATGATAACACACCACACCACAACCCACTAAACCACACCAAAGCACCGCATTCCACACCACTCTACACCACACCACGCCACACCAAACAACACCACAACACACCACTTCAAAAGAAACGATACCATTCCACACCACACCACACCTCTCCACATCACACCACAACACACCACCTCAAACCACCCACACCATAACACACCATAACATATCAACTGACACCACACCTCACCGCTCCAAACCACAACACACACCACACCATATCACACCAACCATATCACACCACCCCACTCCACGCCACACCACACCTCACCACATCCCACCACCCCACACCACTCCACACCACACCACACGAAACCACACCACTCCACATCACAACACACCATTCCACACCAAACCACACCCATGGCACCACCCCACACCACATGGCTCCTCACCACACCACACCACATCATAGCATGTCTCTCCAGACCACAAGACTCCAAACCACACTACACCATGCCACTACACACTGTAAAACACTGCACCACACCACACACTTACCTAAACTCCACACCTCAACAAAGTACACCACAACACAACTCACCACTCCACTCCATACAATGCCTTACCACACAGCTCCACAATGCACTGCACCACACCACACCACACCATATCACAACACACCGCACTACACCACAGCATATCACACATTCCCATAACAAACTACACCACAGTGCTCCACAACAAACCACACCACACCACATCACAACTCTCAAAATCACAAATATCCACACCACATATTTAAAATCAAACCAAACCGCACCACACCACACCACTCCACACCACACCACTCTGCAGCACACCACACCACATAACACCAATTGACACCAAATCATAACACAAAACACCACATCACACCCAAAACCCCACAAAACACACCAATCCACTCAAACACACCCCACAACACACTTCACCACAACACACCAGACCACTTGACACATCACCACAACAAATCACACCACACTACCCACACACAACAGCACTCCACACCACACACCACCACACAGCACTCCACACCACACCACACAAATCCACACAACACCACAACCCTCCACACCACATCACACCACACCACACTGCAAAAAACCACACCAATAGACACCACTCCAAACCACACCACACCTCTCCACATCACAGCACCACACACTCCTCCAAAAAAAACCACACCACTCCACACCATACCACTCACATAACACAGCACACCACACTGCTCCACACCACACCACATCATACCACATCACACCACACAACAACACACCACTCAACACCATACTACTCCAAAATTCACCACACCGCACACCACCAAACTCCAAACAACACCTCCCCAATCCACAAGAAACCACACCATATAACACCACACAAAACCACACCAAAAATCACCACATCACACCTCACCAAATCAAACTGTTTCACATTGCACCACACCACTCAGCACCACAACCATCGACTACAAAATTCACCACACCATACAGCTCCACACCACAGCACACCACACCATTCCAAACCCACCGCACCACTCCAAACCACACCAAACAAAAGCAAACCCCACCGCAGCATATCACACAACCAAGCTACACACCACACAACACCACAAAACTCGGCACCACACCACAAGACACCACAACACACTACAGCACACCACATCACACTTCACCACACCACACCACCCCACAACACACAGCACCCGACCACACCACTCCACACCATAGAACATTACACTACATGACTCCACAAAACAGCACACCAAACCATACTTCTCCATATCACAACTCACGGCACCACATGGCATTACTCCACACGTTGCACCAGCCCACAGCACAGAGCCCCACTCCACAGCACTATGCTCCACCCCTCATCAAACCAAAACACAATATACTAGAACACACAACCCTACCACACCACACCACTGCACCCAACACGAGAAACCACACCATTTCACACCACACCACACAACAACAGACCACTCCACACTGCAGTACAACACACCATACAATTCCACAATTCACCAAAACTCTCAACACCACACCCCTCCTCAAAACACCATACAACATCACCAAGTTGCATACCACACCAAACCAAACCTCACTACACCATATAATACCAGACCACACCACACCACTAAAGACCACACAACTCCACACCACATCACACTAAACCACATCACAGCACACCATATAACACCACACCAAAACACACAGCACCAATGCACACCATATGACACAATTCCCCACCACACCACACCACAACACAATGCACAGTTACACAACACACCACAATAACCACTCCACATGACACAACATGACACATTTCCACACCACACCAAACCACACCACACCACTCCACAACACAACACACCACGTGACAACACAGAGCTCTATTCCACAACAAAACACACCATTCCACACCACAACACTCCATGCCAAATGACTCAAAACCACACCACACCGCAATGTGCCAGTCCACATGATATAACACCACACCTCACCATGCCAGACAACCACACATAAAACAGCATATCACTGCACACCCCACACCACCACTCCACAGCAAACCACACCACGCCACACCACACCATGTCACACAGCTCCCAGCCAGAGATAACCACACCATTCCACACCACAACCCCACTGCAACACACAGTTCCACACCACAGCACACCTCACGACACCACACTACTCCTTACCATACCACACTCCACCACACCACATGACACCACACCACTGCAAAAAACACCTGCCTTCTCCCCAACAAAACAAACCACATTACACCACTCCACACCACACCATACAACACCACAGCATACTACACCACATCATATCACACCACACCACTGCACACTGCACTGCACTGGGCCACAACACACCATTACACACAGCACTATAACACACTGCTCCCCATCACACCACACCACAGCGCTCCACACCACATCACATGACTCCACACCACACCCTAACCCATGACACCACACCAATCCACGCTATACAACACACACCACACCACACCACTCCACAGAACACTGAACTGCACGACACCACACCATAGCACACTGCACCACCAAACTACACAGGACCCCACAACACTATATAACACACCACACTGCTCTGCATCACACAAATCCATATTATACCAACGACAGCACACCACTCCACACCACACCATACCGTACCATACCAAATCATCAACACCACACCACTTCAAACCACACCACTCCACACCACACCATATCATACCACACCAGAACACACATCTCAACACCACGCCACACTATATTATACAACACCACACAACAACACAAAAAACCACACCAAGACACATGGTTCCACACCACATCACATGACAGCACATCACTCCAGAACACAACACACCCTCCACAATGCACCACACCACTCCACACTGCAATGCACTGGAACACACCACACCAGACCACAACACACCAAAGTATACCATACCACACCACCCACACCACTCCAAACCACACCACTCCATATCACACCACAACACAACACACCACGCAACACATCACACAACTCCACACCACTACACACCACACCACTCGACACTGCACCACACAATATCACTCCACACCACCAATATCATACCAAACCCCACCAAACCACACCACTCCACACCACACAAAAATCCACCAAACCACATCATTCAACACCACATTGAACTGCACCACACCACATCACAACCCACCAAACCACAACATTCCACACCACAGCGCACCACATTGCTCAACATCACTCCTCACCACTCTATGCCACACAACATTGCTCTGCACCACACTAAACAATATTATACCATCCACACCACACCACACTACTTCACACCACACCACACCCCACCGAAGCACACCAGAGAACCCTGCACAACAATGCTCCACACCACACCTCTCCACACCACAATGCATCACTCCACACCATCCCACTTCACACTACACCACACCACTGCACACAAAACAATTCCACACATCAAAAAACCACACCTCTCCACAGCACACGACAACACTCAACACAACACCACACCTCAACACAGCACTCCACTCCAAACTGCAACTCACCACTCCACTCCACACGACACCACACCAATTCATACAAAACCACACCACTCCAATCTACACCACAGCAAACAATATCATGCAAATTAACACCACACCACACCTCACAACTCACTGTTCCACACCACAACACACCACTCCACACCACTCCACACTACACAACACCACACCACTCCACAACAAACCACACAACATAATACCACAACACTCAATATCACACCACTCCGCAACACACCACACAAAATATACCACACCACAATACACACCACATCATATCGCACAACACCACAAAAAAACACACCACACCATACTACACCACAGCATATCAAACCACACAACAAAACACCACATCCCTCAACACTGCACCACACTGCTCCAAACCACAGCAAAGCATTCCATACCTTATAATATCAACCACACCCTTCCACACCACACTCCTCCACACAACACCACACCACTTCATATCACACAACAAAACACCACATATTTCCACACAACCCCACACCACTCCACACCACACCAAACCATATGACACAACCAGGCTCCATTCTAAAACAGAACAAACCATTCCACACCACACCACTCCACACCACACCAATCAACACCACACCAAACCATAACACTACACACCAAGTCACACCAAAGCACAACACACCACACCACTTCACACCACCCCACAACAGACCATATCACACCACAACATATTACCCCATGCAACACACAACACCACACCATACCACTAAACACCATATCACACAACTCCACAACACAACACACCACTCTACTCCACACCGCACCACACTGCTCCAATCTACACCAAACCACACCACACCTTATAATATCAACCACTCCACTCCACACCACTCCCCTCCACACAACACCGCACCACTTAGAACCACAAAACACCACATGACATATTTCCACACTATCCCATACCACTCCACACCACACCAGACCACACGACACAACCAGGCTCCATTCTAAAACAGAGCAAACCATTCCACACCTCTCTATTACACACCACACCACTCAACATCACACCACACCATAACACTCCACACCCTCTCACACCACAGCACAACAAACTACACCACATCACTTCACACCACCCCAGAATAGACCATATCACATCACAACATATCATACCATAGAACACACAACACAACATACCACACCATATCATATCACACAACTCCACAACACACCACACCACTCACCACACCACAGCACACTGCCCCAATCCACATCAAACCACACCACACCTTATAATATCAACCAAACCACTACACACCACTGCCCTTTACACAACACCACACCACTCCAAACCACACAACACCAGGCCACATATTTCCACACAACCCCACAACACTCCATACCACACCAAACCACACAACACAACCAGGTTCCTTTCCAAAACAGAACAAATCATTCCAACCCACAACACTCCTCACCACACCACTCAGCATCACACCACACCATTACTCTCCACAACATATCACACCACAGCACAACAAACAACTCCACACCACTTCACACCACCCCAAAAAGACCATATCACACCACAACATATCAAACCACACAACACACACCACACCATACCACACGACACCAAATCACACAACTCCACACCAAGCCACACCACTCACCTCCACACCACACCACACTGCTTCAATCCACACCAAACCACACCGCACATTATAATACAAACCACACCTATCCACACCACTCCCCACGACAAAACACCACACCACTCCAAACCACAGTACACCAAACCACATATTTCCACACAACCCACAGCACTCCAAACCACACAACACAACCAGGCTCCATTCCAAAACAGAACCAACCTTTCCACAACACACCACACCACACCACTCAACACCACACCATAACACTCCACACCATGTCACACCACACCACATCACACCACATCACTTCACACCACCCCACAATAGACCATATCTCACCACAACATATCATACCACACAACACACCACACCACACCATATCACACAAAACCACAACACACCACACCACTCAACTCCACACAACAGCACACTGCTCCAATCCACACCAAACCACACCTTACCATATAATACCAACAAATACACACCACACCACACCACACCACCCCTCACCACACTGCTGAACACCACACCACACCACACCACACAGCTCTACCCAATACCCCTCCACACCACACCACTCCCCACCATACCAAACCACACCACACAATACCACATCAATAAACACCTAACCACAGCACACCACACAACACCATATCATAAAAGCCACACCACTGAAAAGCACTCCACACCACATGACACAAAACCATAACAAAACACAACACACACAACCACACCATTGCACAACACACCCTTCCACACCACACCACAGCACATGACTCCTCACCACAAGACACCACACCAAACATTTCCACACTACCCCACAACACAACACACACCTCCACACTCCATAAGAAACCACATCATACCACAACTCACCACAATAGAACACACCACAAGACACCACTTTGCACCACCCAGCACAATATCATACCACACCACACCAAACTCCACACCTCACCACACCACTCAATACCACAATATATTATACCAGACCACACCACACCACTCTTTACCACATGACAGGGTACTATACCACACCACACCACAACACACTACACCACACCAAACCATATGAATCCTCACCACACCACACTACACAAAACCACTCCAAACCATCCCGCTTCACACCACACCTCTCTAAACAACTCCACATCACATCACACCACAAAACTACACACCACACAACACCACACTTCTCCACACCACTCTAAACCACACCACCGCACACACCTCAGAACTCCAGAAACCCCCCAAGCACACCAGATTTCTCTACACCACCCTACAACAAAAAACACCCAAATGCCCTGCTCCCCAAAACAGCACACCATACCACAACACACTGCTCAAAACAACACCACAACACACCACAACACACTACTACACAGTGTTCCAAACCACATCAAACTGATCCAGACCACAATACCCCACAACATCCCAAACCACACCTCACCATTCCAAACCACACAACACACTCATAACACCACACCTCACAACAACGTTACACACAACACCACAAAACACGATATCATTCCACATTACACCACAGCACACCACTCCACATCGCTGCACCCCACTCCACACCACACCACATCACTCCACACCACACCTAACCACTCCACATCCAACAACATTACAAAACACCTTACAACTCCAAACCACCCCACACCCCAAAACACCACTTCTCACCACAGAAAACCACTGCAAACCACACCACAATTCTCCACAGTGCACTGCACCACTCCACACCACCCCACACCATACAGTTCCACACTCCACCAAACCCCACCACTCCAAACCAAACCATAGCACACCACACCATATCACACCACACGTCACCACACCACACCATGTCATACCACACCACACCACACCACATCACTATACACCTCACCACAACACACCGCTACACACCACACCATACCACACCACACCACTCAAGAACACACCACAGCACACCACAACACAAAGCTCCACATCACACCCTTCTACACCACAACAAGCCACCCCATACCCCACAGCTCTACAACCCCCACCTAACCACTCCACACCAAACCACACCAATCCATACCACACAACATCATATCACACCACACAGATCCACACAACTCCACACAAGTCCGCTCTATAACGCACCACACCACAAAACACCACTACCAACCACACAGCCCAACTCCACACCAGACTACACCACACCACACACCACCACACCTATTAAAACACACCACTTCACACTTTTCCACACCACACCACACCACAACACAGCAATCCACAACTCGTCACACCATATTATACCACAGCACAGCACACTGCAACTTTCCAAAGCACACAACACCAAAATTCTTCACACCACACCAAATGGCACCTCAACGCAACATACCACAACACAACATTCTTCCCCACTCCACACCACACCACAACACTCTAAACTACTCCACACCACACAACATCACACTGCTCTACAATCCACCAAAGCACACCACTCCACAACACACAACACCTCACAACTCCACAACACACCACAACACAGCACACCTCTCCAAGTGAAACACCTCTCCACACAATTCCATACACAAATCATTTGACAAAACTACACACAAAACCACACCACACTACCCAACACCACAGCAGTCCATACCAGTCCTCATCATAACACACCATTTCATACCACACCACAAAATACCACATCACACCACTCCACAATATAACACCCCACACTACACTGCCCACACTACAGACAACCCCACTCCACCTCACTCCACACCACAACTCACCCAAAACAGCACACCATATGAAACCACTCCGCAACACACCACACCACAACATACCTCTCCACACCACACCCCAACATATACCACAGCACAACACAGCACAACTTTCCACAGCACACCACACCAAACTGCTCCAAACCACAACACATGACACCACACTGTAACACACCACACCAACCATTCCATCCCACCAAACACCACACCTCTCTGCAGTGCCCTGCACCACTCCACACCACACCACAGCACACATTTCCACACTACACCACACCACCATGGTTCACCCTGCATTACATCAATCAACAGGACTCCACACAACACCCCTCGACACCTTACTACTAAACACCTGAACACAAGCAACACCACACTTGACCACATGACAACACAGCCCTCCACAAACCAGATGACACAACTCCCAAACACACCACATTACTCCACTCAACACAACACCAAAACACTCCACAACACAACACACAACACCACTATAAACTACTCCACAAAACACCATCCCATTCCTCACCACAATGCAACACACCACTACAAATGACACCATAGAACTGCACACCACACCACACATTTCCACACCACAGCATAGAACACCACACTGCTCCACACCACCTCACATGACCCTACACCATTCCACACTGCACAGCACTGCACCACAGCATTATGCTCCATACCCCACTTCCCCACTCCACACCAAACCATATCATACAATTCTACACATTGCTAAACCGCACCACACCACACCACTACACAACACACCCCACCATATCATTCCACAACAAAACTCACCACATGACTCCAGACCACACCATATCATACCACACCACATGACACCCCTCCTCAAAACACCCCACCACACCCCTGTACACCACACAACACTGCACCACTCCACACAACACCCATTCACACAACACCTCACCACAGCACAATACTGCAAAGCTAAACACAAAATACCACACCACACACCACCATATCACACCACACCCCTCCACAACATGCCACACCACACCACAACACAGCAGACAACACCATTCCACACCACACCACATTATAGCACACCACACCCCTCCACAACACACCACATGACACTTGACCTCACAACACCACACCACACCAATCCACACCACACCACACCAGACCACAAAACACAACACTGTGTTCCAAACCACACCACCACAAAACACTCCAAACTGCACCACAGCACACCACTCCATATCACACTGCAGCAAAACACTCCACCACACACCCTTCCACAAAACACCATACCAAAACACAGCTACACATGAGACACCACACCACTCCAGAGCACACCAAACCAATCAGCAACACACCAAACCACATCACAACACACTACAACACTCCATACCACCTCAAACCTCAACATACAAACCACACAGTTCCACTACACATCAAACTGCACAACTCCCCACCACACCATACCACACCACACCACAACACACAGTTTCACAACACAACACACCACACCTCACCCCACTACCCCATACCACACCACACCAAACTACACGGTTCCACACCACACTACACCACACCACCTGACAAAATATCTAGCCACACCACACCACAGCACACCCATAATACGACACAACACCACACCACACTGCTCTGCCCCACATGACACCACGCAACAGCACTCCACAGCCCAACCAACCATAACACACCACTCCACATCACAGAACCAACACCACCACACTTCACCTCACCACACCACAGCACTCCTTACACCACACCATAACACTCCACGTCAAACCACATTCCTCTACTCCACACAAACCTGCAACACTCCTCACCACACCACATCACTCCACACCAAAACACACCACACCACATCACTACACACCACTCCGCAAAACATCCTAACATTCCACAACAGAACACATCACACCACTCCATACCATACCAAAGAAATCTACACCACACCACACTGCTCCACATGACACCATTTGAAACCACACCACACAACACCATAACACTCCGCACCACACCTCATAACACCAAACTTCTCAAGACTGCCCTGCATCACACCACACCAATATGCTCCACACCACACAACCCTACTCCACATCAAACCACATCATACTACACCACACTACACTACACCACACCATACAACACCACTACACAACACACCACACAATATCATTCCAGACCACACCACACCACACAGCTCCACACAACAACATATCATACCACATCATTTGACACCCCACCACAAAACACCACAACACTCCACTCCACAGCACACTACCTCACACCACTCCACACTGCACCACCGTGCACCACACCACACAATTCCAGACCACACACCTCCAAAAACAGCATAACACAACACACAGCTCCACACAGCACAACACACCTCCCCACACAATATCACAGCAGACCACTAAACACCACACCACACCACACCAATATACACTGCTCCACAAAACACCACACCATTACACACCACAATGCAACACATCACTGCATTCAACACCACAGGACTCCACACCACACCACACTTTTCCACATCACAGCGTACAACAGCACACTCCTCCACACCACCCCACATGACACTACACCATTCCACACTGCAGAGCACAGCACCACACCACTATGCTCCATAGCACACCTCCTCACTCCACACCAAACTTATCATACCACCCCACAGAACACGCAAATTCACCATACCACACAACTACACAACACATCATATCATTCCACACTACAACACACCACATGACTCCAGAAAAGACCATATCATACCACATCACATGGCCCCCATCCTCAAAACACCTCACCACCACCCCTGTACACCACACCACACTGCACCACTCCACACAGCACCCCTTCACACAACACCACACCACAGCACACCACTGCAAAGCTCAACACAAAATACCACACTACACCCCACCACATCACACCACACCCCTCCAAAACATTTCACACCACACCACAACACAGCAGACAATACCATTCCACACCACATCACATTATAACACACCACACCTCTCCAAACCACACCACATGACACTTGTCTTCACCACACCAAACCACACCAATCCACACCACACCATATGACACCAGACCACACTACACCACACCACACTGCTCCACACCACACCACACCACACAACACCACAACACTGTGTTCCACACCACACCACCACATACCACTCCACACCACAGCACACCACAGCACATGACACCATATCACACTGCAACAAAATGCTCCATGGCACAACCTTCCACAAAACACCATACCAAAACACAGCTCCACATGACACCCCACCATACCCCACACAACACCTCTCCACAGCACACCACACCAAGCCATAACACACCACAACATATCACACCACACCACACCATACCACTCCATACCACACCACACCACAACACACCAAACCACACAGCTCCAATACACATCAAACCGTACAACTCCCCACCACAGCACACTACAACACACCACACATTTTAACAACACACCCCACCACACCTCACCACACTACCCCATACCACACCACACCAAACTACACTGCTCCACACCACACTAAACCACAGCCCCCAAGAAAATATCTAACCACACCACACTGCTCTGCCCCACATGTCACCACACAACAGCACTCAACACCACACCCCAACAAAACACACCATTCCACACCACAGAACAGACAGCACGACCATTCACCTCACCACACAACAGCCCTCCACACACCACACCATAAAACTCCACATCAAAACACATCACTTTACTCCACACAACACTGCAACACTCCTCACTACATCACACAACACCACACCACTCCACACCACAACAAACCACACCACATCACTACACACCACTCCCAAAAACATCCTAACATTCCACAACAGAACACACCACACCACTCCATACAACACCAAAGTAATCTACACCACAGAACACTGCTCCACACCGCCCCACACCACTCGAGACCACACCAAACAACACCATACCGCTCCACACCACACCACATGACACCAAACTGCTCCAGATTGCCCTGCATTGCACCACACCAATATGCTCCACGCCACACATCCCCACTCCACATCAAACCACATCATTCTACACCACACTACACTACACCACACCATACAACACCACTACACCACACACCACACCATATCATTCCAGACTACACCATACCACACCACACAGTTCCAGATCACAACATATCATACCACACCATTTGACACCCCACCACAAAACCCCATAACACTCCACTCCACAGCACACTACCTCACACCACTCCAAACCACACCACAGTGCACCACACCACACCACTCCAGACCACACCTTTCCACAAAACACGATACCACAACACACGGCTCCACACAACACAACACACCAACCCACACCATGCCACATCACTCCACACCACACTACACAAAACCACACCACACCACTCCACCAAACACAATAAAACACTGCTGAGTACACAACACAACACACCAATCCACACCACACCACACTACACCATAGAACACCACACCATTTGACACCACACAAAACAACACCACACTGAACCACTCCTCATAATGCCACACCACACCACAACTATTCAAACCACACCATATCAAACCACTCCACACCAATCCCCACCACACTGCAACACACCACTCAACAGCACATCACACCACATATAACACAGCAACCTTTCCTCACCACAGACCACAACACAACACTCCACAGAACACCACACTACAACTTGGCCCACGAAACCACGCCACACCATAAAACACCACATCACTGAACACCACACAACACCACACCACACTATACCGCTCCACACCACACATGACACATCACTGCATACTATACCATATCCCATCACAACACACCACTCCACACTGCCTCGCACCAGACCACACCACATGACTGCACACTGCACTATACCACACAACACCACACCACACCAAAGCTCACCAGAGAACAATGCACCACGCCACTCAACACCACACAACACCAATCAACACCACACAATACCACAACACAACACACCACACCAAACAACACACTACAACACACCACTTCACACCAGTCCAAACACTCCACACCAAAACACACCACTCCCCACTACATTGCACTGCAACCCACCACACCACACCAAAGTGCACTGAACTAAACCACACCATTCTACAGCACACAATTCCACACCACACTACAAAACACCATATATTAAAAACCACACTATCCCAAAATACTTCACACCACACCACACAAGACTGTACCACACCACAGCACACACAAAAACACTACTACACACCAAACCCTCCAAACCACACCACAGCACATGAATGCACACAAGACCCTGCACCAAACATTTCCACACCACACCACACAACACCATATTTTATAAACCACACCACATCACCCCACTCCTCCCCACACTACACCACAGTGCACTTATCCACACCGCAATGCTCCTCACCACTCCACACTCCACCACAACACACCATATCATACCACACCACACCACTCCACAGCACACCACACCATATTTTACCACACCACAACAAAACATACCACACCACACCAAGACACATGGCTCCAAACCACATCAAAAAACATCACAACACTCAACACCACAACATCCCCTCCACACCACACCACACTGCTCCACACCGCACCACACAATATCACTCCACAGCACACAACCTCATACCAAACCAGACCAAATTACAGCACTCCTGACCACACCACAACCCACCACTCCACACCACACTAAATGGCAGTGCACCACACTGCTCTACACTACACCACTCCACTCTACACCACACCACACTGCTCTGCACCACAACAGATAATATTATACCAACCACACCATGCCACACCACAGTACATGACACCAAACCACACAAGACAACACCGCACAATACCCCTCCACACCAAACCACACCACTCCACACAGCCCAAATCCACACCACACCACTGCACACCACACAACTTCACACAAGACCACACCACACTACTCCACACCACACTGCACCATGACATACCACACTACACCACACCACTGCACACCTCACCACAACTCACCATTCCTTACCAAACCACACAGCTCAAAACCACACCAAACCACACCACACCATATAAAACCAACCAAACCACACCACACCATAGCACACCCCACCACGTCTCTCCATACTGCTGCAAATCACACAACACCACACCACCCAGGTCTACACCACACGCCTCCAAACCACATCACTCCACACCACTCCCCAACACAACACACATTTCCACACCACACCACTTTACTTCACACCACACCAAACCACTCCACACCACAGAGCTCTATTTCACAACACAACATCATTCCACAATGCACCACTCGACACCACACCACTCAACACCACACCACAACACACCATACCACTGCACAGCATATAACACCACACCTCAACACACCACGCCACATCACACAACCCCATAAAATACCACATCACACCACTCCACACCCAACCACAGCACTCCATAACACACAACACACAACACCATTCCACACAGCTCCCTTACACACCATAGTCAACCATTCCACACCACACCACCCAAAACAATTCACAGTTCCACACCACAGTACACCCCACCACTCCACACCACAGGACACCAGACCATTCCACACCACACCACATAAAAACGCTCCACAACACAACCCTCCACACCACACCACACTACACAACACAGATCGACACCATCCCACAACAAATATATGTCAACACACCATGTCACACCACACCACACCACATAGAACCACACCCTACCACACCACATCACTCCACACCACTCTGAATCACACTACACCACACCACACAGCACAACAGAGCTCCACACCTTCACAGACCACACCACACCAAACCATACACATCACACCACACCCATAACACCACACCACACTTCTCCAATCCAAAACAGACCACAAACACCACAACACAACATATCAAATCACAGCACACCACACTGCAAATTTCTACACCAGTCCACAACACAATGCACCACACCACACGACACCACAAACACCACAACACAAAACTCCCCTCCACAGCACTCAAGCCCACATCACCCTACACCACCCCTCACTACTCCACTCCACACAACACCACACCTAACCACACTTCTCCACACCTCACCACTCCACACCACAAATTTCCACACCACACCACATAACACCACTCCACAATCCACACCACAATACATCACACAACTCCATAGCACACCACACCAGGCCACACTACTCCACAACCCTCCAAAACACTACACACCACACCATTCCACATCACACAACACCCATTGACACAATTTCAAACCACAACCCAACACAAAAAACCGATGAGCCCACACAACACTCCACAATACACCCGACTATAACACACCACT